>JAADXL010000554.1:0-22650 GCA_023337755.1 Pythium aristosporum | reverse complement strand
TCTCCCATGACTCGCTGTAGCTCGTGTCGCGTGCGTTCGCCCGCTCGCCATCAGACATGGCAGCGGCCACCGGCCGTGTCGCCAACGAAAACGCTCCACTGTCACTCCACGCGGTCATCACATCTGGCTCGGATTCAGCGACTCCATCGAGCTTGCTGCACGCATCGCCCGCTCGCTCTGTCGCGCTATCAGCGTCATTGGCGAACACCTGCAGCTGAGCGGCAATCTCACTTAGCGGTAGCCGCTCGGTCGGATCAAAGCGGCACGCACCGACGACCAGCGCCCACTGCGCTTCACTAAAGCCGTATGGCTTACTAAACAGCGCGCCACCTTGTCGCACGTGGTCGCTCACGAGCTCGTCGCGGTCCCGCAGGCCCCACGGATACTCACCACTCACAGCCTCGACGATACACATGCCAAACGAGTAGACATCCGACGCCATGGTTGGCTCGGCGCCGTTCAACACTTCGGGTGCTTTCCACCGCGGCGCGCCGACCCGCGTGCTGGGCTTGGCATCGATAGAGGCCTTGCTGGGGTGGCTATCTGAGGCAAGTTCAGGCTGCACTGGCTGCTGGCGACTGAGTCCATAGTCGCTCAGTTTGGCTTTGCCGTCCTGCCCAACCAGAATGTTGTTGCACTTGAGATCACAATGCACGACCCCGCGCGAGTGGAGGTACTGCAGTCCCAGCGCCGCCTCGTGGAGTGTGCGCCACACTTCGCGCGTCCGCCTGAGCGGATCCAAACCACGCAAGTACCGATCCAGCTGCCCCTGCGCTGCGAACTCCGAGAGCAGAAACTTCTGCCCAACGTGGCACGCGCCCAGGAGCTGCAGCACGTGCGGGTGGTACAGTCGGCTCCAGATCTCGACCTCTTTCTGGAACTCGCTCGTCACCTCATCGTCGCCGTTATCGTCCTCGGCAGAAAACACTTTCTTGATGACCACACGCGCGCCCATCCACTCGCCATGGTGGACTGAGCCGAACGAGCCGCGGCTGAAGCTCTGGAACGCGTCAAAGGCGACTTCGTAGTGCGGCACGAACCACTCGGGCACGTGCACGCCACGCATCGACCGCATTTTGACACAGGCGGCGTGGACCGCACGAGGTGGGATCGACGTGTACGCATCGCGGCGCTTTGTGAGCTCGTTGAGCAGGCACGTACATGTCTCGACGTCCAACGAATCGACGCGTTCCAGCACGGCACCAAACGCCCGCAGCTGTGCGTGGCGGTGCGCGTACCATTGCGTACGCCACGCATGCGTGGGCCGCGTCGTTGTCTTCAGCAGCTCGCTGTGCTGCTCGAGAAGGCGATCAATCTCGTTATGGAACGAGAAAACGCGGTCGGCATGCTGTCGCTGCGCGGCAAAGCTCGCAGCGAGACCGCCACTTGCCTGAGCCTCGACATCCTTTGTGAAGCGCGTGATGAGATCCTGAAGCCGTGGCAACACGAGGGGGAGGTGAGACGGTGGTAGGTTTTTGGATGCCTGCCACGCATCATACAGACGGTCGAACACTTGATGCTGCGGCGTCTCCGACCGGGTCTCCATGTCACGAGCACTGGCAGCTGCCTCATCACTGTTGACACGGATATGTGAACGCGCGACTGTGAATAATGCTTCCATGTCACATTTGGTGACAGGATCGATGGCTGTGCGTCTCGCCTCCTGTGTCTCGTCTCGCGCGAGCGCTGCGAGCTCACGGACAACATCGGAGATCTTCAGTCGCTTGTGCGGCCGGAAGCAGATCATCTGGAGCACGAACTCCCACTCACGGGTAGAGAAGGCAACCGACTTCGTCGGAGGCACTCCGTACGCGACCAGCTCTTTGACGTCTTGTTTCTCGGCGACTTCCGTGGCGTACGGCGACTTCCCGGTAACTGCCTCGATGATACACATGCCAAGGGCGTAGATATCACTCGCAACCGTCGCTTTCATCTTTCGTAGCACTTCGGGAGCCCGCCACTCCAAGGTCGCTTCGTTGTCAAACGCCATCGAGTACGCGCCAAACGCCGACAACTTCACGAGGCCGTCGTCACCGATGTAAATGTTTTCGCCCATGAGCCTGCGATGCACAATGCCTCGCTCGTGGAGGTACTGTACACCGAGTGCGACTTCGTGGAGAATCGCCCACTTCCGGTGCTTGTGGTTACCCACAAACGACCGGAGCGTGCCGCTCTGTGCATGCTCCATCACCAGGAATGGGTTATCACCGCGGTGACACGCTCCGTACAGCTTGATCGCGTGCGGGTGGCGAAGCGGGTAGAGCTGGGACACCTCTCTTCGGAAGAGCCGCTTCATCATCATCTTCTTCTCATCCGTACCGTGTGGCTGTGCGAACGCGACCGCAGGCTCCACAATCACCACGCGGGAGCCAAGCCACATGCCGACTGAATCTTGCGCAGCGAATTTAGTAAGATACGGGCTCGGCTCGATCAAAGTAATGGCCTGCCGATCGATATACCACGGTGGGTTCTTCTGACAGAGTGCTTGCTTTGTTCCCGGCTTGTTGGTGTCAGCCATGTCGAACAGCTCGTGAAGGATATGCCGTGGCCAGATTCCGTCGTCGTACACGTCCGTCTCTGTCTGCTCCGTCGACGCCAACAGGTCAGCCGTCGTGAAGTGTCCTTCCATCATAGCAATGTAGGCAGCCGTGCGGCCGTGAAAATCGCGAGCCTTCGAATCTGCACCGGCACGCAACAACAGGCGAACGATCTCTAGGTGATCACTCGACGCTGCCAGGTGCAGCGCTGTCTGTCCATCGGTATTTTGAAGCTTCGTCGAGGCACCTCGCGCAAGCAGGAGCTCACAAACAGACACATTGCCGCGCGGTACCGCGATGGCCAGTGGTGTCCAGTGGTCGTAGCCCTGGCAATCTATGTCTGCGCCATGGTCGAGCAAGAGTCGGACGACGTGGTCATACTCGTTCTCGACCGCACGCAGAAGTGGCGTCCATCCGTTCACATCTCGAATCTCAGGGTCTGCCCCACGGGCCAACAGCAACTCCACAATTGCCGTGTGGCCCGCAATGGTGGCAGCGTGAAGCGCCGACGCACCGTCCATGTTCCTGTGGTTGATCTCGGCACCGCGCTGGAGAAGCATGCGGACGATCGAGGCGCACCCCAGTTTCGACGCGACCACGAGCGGCGTGGATCTATCTGCGTCAGTCGATTCCGTGTCAGCGCCGCTGGCGAGAAGGAACTGCACAACGCCCTCGTGGCACTTGTAGGTCGCACTATTGAGTGGCGAAAATCCAGCGGCAGTCTTGGTGTTGACAACGGCGCCGTGGGCAACCAGACTCTCAACGACCTTGAGGTTCCCAAGCGTCGCCGCCACACGCAGTGGCGTCCAGCCGCGCTGCCCAGGCGTGTTGACCAGTGCACGCGCCGTCTCGGTCGCCCCGGCCTCGTCCAGCGCCTCGATCATGCGCAGGACCACACTGTCGTCGCCATTGAAACACGCGCGCATCAGCGCCGTTTCGTGGTTTCGATTCAGTCTCAAGACGTCTGCGCCGCTGGCGATGAGCAGCTTGATTGCCGTGAGGTCTTTCATCGTACAGGCCACATCCAGTGGCGTCTCTCCGTTGTCATTGGTCACATTGGGTGAGGCGCCGTGGGTCAGCAGACACGCTACGACCATGGGGAAACTCAGCGCGAGATGCAGAGCCGATTCTCCGCCCAGTCCGCCGGCGTCCACTTCGGCTCCGCGCCGGCAGAGCAGTTCAACCATTTCTGCGTGACCGCTCTTCACCGCGAGATGGAGTGGCGTGCGCCGTTGGTACGTTCGGCGCTCGCTCGAGGCGCCTCGCTCCAGTAAGAACCGAGCCATGGCAGTGTGTCCGCCCATGGCAGCGTACTGCAACGCCGTCCATCCCAGGTATGCCTCTTGGTCGCTTTGGCAGTCGGCGTCTGTGACGAGGCCGTCCTGCCACAGCGCTGCGATGCGATCCATGTCCCCATACAGAGCAGCGACCACGAACGCATGGCGCGCGCTCGTGGTCATATTGCGAGGAGTTCCAAATTCTCGACAGCTAATTGGGGGCTGATCTGTAATATAGCCCGCAAAAGGGTCCATACCTGCAATGATTCTCCACTCGCTGGCACAGATCTGTAACCACGCCGTCGCATACTGAACATGGCGGTCAGCACGACGGAAGCGGCGCCGCTGCGCGCGTTCTCGTCGCCGCTCGTCAATGCCGACGGCGACGGCGATGGCGAGTACTTTGGCTACGACTGGCTCGAGATTGTGCGTGGCGCGCGCGGCTTCAGCATCCGCGTCGACCAAAACTACGGCCGCGGCATCTGGGAGATTACGAACCTGAGCCCCGACACAGTCGAGGCAGCGGCCGCGGGCGACAACACGCGACTGCCGTAGGTGCAGAGCAGCGGCCTCCACCACTTCTTGCTGCTACCCGGTGAGCACGTGACGCGCGTGGACGTGAGCTCGGACGGCGAGTGCTCGCGCTGCGGTTCGCGACCACACTGCGGTCGAGCCAGTGGTACGGCCGCACGGGCGTGGCAGCAGCGACGATCACGTCGCTCGTCGCACCCGACGGCTTCATTGTCAAGCTCCTCCAGGGCACACAGGGCGACATGCGCTGCCTGCAGCTGGGCGTGCTCTACTCGCCGCTCGCGGCCGAGACGGCCGTGGATGCGCCGCCCTCGGGCAGCGTGGCATTTTCGGGCCTTCGCATGCCCGGCCCACGCGCCAAGCACGCTGAGCACTTCATGGACACGCCGTTCAAGCGGTTCAGCCCGACGATGCGTGCGGTCGTCGTCAACTGTGTCTACGATCGCGTCACGTCGGTCCACGTGCTGTCGGCAAGCGAGTTTGCATGTTACGAGGCCACGAGCGAGAAGCTGCTGCGCATGGACCCGACCGAACACCTTTTCGTCCTCGTTGAGGGCGAGCGCATGACGGCCGTCGCGTACCACTACGCCAAAGACGTCGGAGTCGCCGGGATTCGGTTCCGAACGAACCGACGCACGTCGCTCTGGTATGGGCGCATGCCGTACGCACAGGAAGCGCCGCCAGCATGTACACCTTGGTGTCATCCGCGAAGCCGACGACCTTGACCGTGAGAGTCTCTGCGAGGGGAAGACCAGGAAGAAGCGGGTTGGCCCGGACCATGTCATACAGGACATCCACCGCGAGGATAAACAGCGTCGGCGCGAAGGGGCATCCTTGGCGAATGCCATTGACAACCGGCTCCACGGCCGACGTTTGACCGTCAGCGACGTAAGCCGCCGCGGTACCGAGGTGCATGTACCCGACCGAAATCCGCGGCGGAGCGTACGTGTGTGGCTTCCACGGCGTCGAGGCGGATGACAAGCTGCGTGCTATTGGCCCCGTGTTCTTCACGCCCACGCGAAACGCGACCAGGCTCAGTGCGAAGGGAGCCGTCGCGTCCGGCGCGGCGTAAACCCTACGAAGATCCTGGTCCATACGACCACCGTCGAGCAGCAAGGGTAGCTCTCTTTTCATGTATATTCGCTTCTGTGTATCACTGCACCACTGGCACCGAAAGCCCGCAGAGGATGTGCGTAGATCTGGTCGCTCTGGCAGCGCACATCTGGCGTGGGTCCGCTGAAGCGTAGTCTTCAGTGAGTTGCATTCTATGAACCTCTCTAACAACCGCAATGAGAGAGCATGGAGTGTTTCTGACTAGACTGCAGATCCTGATGCTTTCGCAGGCTCCCCATGCTCATTCTGTTGGTAGTTTGGATGACAAGAGTGTCAAGCGGTCACCCGATCCCTGGTCGTGGCACGAGATACACACAGTGAAGAGAAGGGTAGCGTCTTGATTCGATTCGAAATGCGCTCGTTTTCACGTATGTTTTTCTCTCTCTTTATCAAGGTTCACTCTACTGACTCCAGTTCTCGTACATGTTCATGGCTTCGCCTTGCACGGCCGCGCCCATGGCGTACACAGCGTCCTGCACTTTCACCACCCCCTTCGCGAGCGTCGTCGCGACGTCGCCGTGGAGCTGGTTCTGCCAGTACGCGTACGCGCTCGAGTGCGACGCGTCGTCGTCCGAGCTCACGATGTCCGGCAGATGCTCGAGTCCCGACGCGAGACACACGGCAACGGCGACGAGCGTGCCAACGCGAAGCGACGCCATGGCGTCCTGCGAGTGATAGTAATAGACACACGTGGCCCCCACCCACGCGAGCAGCTCCACGAGCGACCGCGCAAAGTGCTCGTCCCAGTTCTGGCCCACGGTCGTGAACCGCGACTGCAGCGTGAGGCCGACGCGGCGCGTGGGCAGCCAGAGACAGCAAAACTCGGCCGTGACGACAAACGCCACGCCCACGGCCGCCGAGAGCAGCGCGAAAAACTGCACGTCGTGGAAATTGTCCCAGAGCGACCGCACAGCGACCACGCCCAAGTAGCCAAACACGAGCGTCTTGATCAGCTCGATTTCGCGGCCGCTCGTGGGCGCCTTGCCGTTCTGAGGAACATCAAAGCCCAGGCGCTGCAGCAGCTCGCTGCCGCCCGGCTGGTTGCGGATCACGCGCGCGAGGCCGCGCACAAACTGGAGCACGACTTCGTCGCAGATCGACATGAGCGCGCCGACAAACGTGCCGACTTGGAGCGCGACGAGCCAGTCGCCGTAGAGCGAGTAGGCCGCGTACGTGACGCTCGTCCAGCACACGACTTCGAGAAACGACTGGAGCGTCTTGTTGCGCCAGTTGAAGCCAGCGTCCGTGAAGCGCCGCACGAGCGACGCCGCAATCACGGGCGCCATGCGCACGGGAAAGCTGCCACAGAAATACAGCAGCGACTCGGACACGCGGTCGCCCGGCGGCGGCATGTGGGCCTGGTAAAACGCGCTTTTCGCGAGCAGCGCGCGCGTGCCGGCGTCGCTCGGACAGAGCACTTCGTACGCGTGCGGGTCGTCGCTGCTTTCGGACGCCGAGGGCGACGGCGGAACGGATCCGTTTGTCTGCGTGGAAAGCGACACATAAGGTCAGTATGTGTCGCCCTTTTCTCGGCTTTTGGAAGGCTAGAGACGACGGTGCGTACCTCGTTCGATAGTGCTGCATCTCGTGTGTCGAGCTGTGCCGGGCGCATGCGCCAGTAGCGCACACCGTCGCGTGGCGACGCAGTTTCCGCCGCCGTTCGAGTGTTATTGGCGACCGTCATAGTGTATGGTGGCTTTTCAGGGGGACAGTTGTTTGAGGAATGGGAGATTGTTGGGAGGAAGTTGTTGGATTGTTGGGAATTCCAATGTTGGTTTTTGTATCCAAGTACCCACAGAACCACGCGCCAACAGATTACGTTGGTTTTCCCCAACATTCATGGAAAACCAAACATCAACATGAGAAAAACATTGCTTACGGAGTAGCCAAGAAGAACTGTATATTTGTATATTTGCTCGTCGTAAAAGTCCAGTTATATCGATATCTAGAGGTTTTCCCGCCTGAGACATGTGGCGAGCGAACAGAAGCTAATTCTTCCCTGTCCCAACTTCAACGATCAAGCTAGGCTAGCCTAATTGTATGGAATCCGGATCTTGAAGAGACGCAGCACGGAAAGAAGAGCTCACCATCATGATGCTCGCCGATGCGTTGCAGGAGCTCACGACGCAACTGGACGTGCTATGCGCCACCACACAGGGCAGGCTCTTCACGCGGCTGGCGCGGCAGCTCTCGCGGCTCACGCAGTGCGAGGACGCGGTGCGCGTGGCCGTGCTGCTCACGCGCCAGACCAACAAAGATCGCCGGCGCGAGCGCGAGACGCTCTCGCGTGAACTGGAGGACGCCCATGCCAAGCACAGCAAGCTGGTTGCGCGTACACAGCGAGAGAGGCAGGACCGTAGTGAAGAGAAGGAGTGGATCGCGGCGCTCTGGCCCGATGCCGTCGTGCTGCCGACGATCCTCAAGCCGTACGCACCGGTGGCGACAGACCAGTTGCTCGTGAGTCAAGTGGAGCTCCATGCCGAGCGAGAGCGGCTCAACGCGATGGTGAATCGCCGGGCAGCGAGAGAACGGGTCTTGCAGCAGATTGAGACGGCCGCGCAGTGGCGAATGGTGGTCGTACCGCCTTCGATGACCCCCGAGGGCGAGTACGTCGCCACACAGACATATTACCACAACACGGAGACCGGGGAGACAGCGTGGGAGGCGCCAGTCGCCATGTTCTACGAGCCGCCTGTGCAATGGGACCATAAGAAGATGGACTGGAAGGACAGCTACTCGCTGGACGCTTTCTACCCAGCTAAGCTAGCGGAGGCGGAGACCGTCGAGGCGCCCGGGGCCGACCCACAGAGTCCACAGCCGAATGGACGAGCCCCCAGCCACACTGAGGCAGTAGCTGTTCCTGTGGCCCCGAAAGCCACAGTCGTAAAAGCCTCTGAAGACAGCGATGATGACGACGACGACGATGATGACGACGAGGAAGGCGAGGAGCAAGATGACCAAGAGATCGTCGAGAACGTCGCGGCGACGAGTCGTACGCGACCGACAGCACGAACAGACCGTACTGGCGATGAAGACGACGACACCCAGCCGCTGGATCCCACCGTATTGCGCGTGGCACTAGATGACGCGTTTGCGCGTGCCACACAACTGCAAGATCAGTTCACAAAGTCCGAGGCCGAGCAGCGGTCGCTTGCGTTGCAGCTCCTGAACGCCACGCGCGAGTCATTTGAGCGGGAGAAAGAAACGCTTGCGCACGACGACGCTGTCGTCAAAGACGCTGAGCGTCAGCGCCGCAAGCCCCAGCAGGAGGAAGCCGCAGCGGCCAAGGCCAAGGTGCTTGCGCAAGAGCGCAAGGCGCTTGAGAAGACAGTACAGCCATCGTTTGCACGGGGCGCAGTCGCGAAGAAAGACCTCACGCTCGCCAAGGACGACGACCTGCTGGAGCGCGAACTCGAGGCGTTTGCGATCGAGCAGCGCCGAGACCGACTGTACCTGGCCGCGCCCCTGGCCAGCGACGAGCGCGTCAAGTTTCGCCACCAGTGGGACGACGAGTTTGTGCACATGAAGCACATGGAAGAGCAGCTTCTCGTGGTCGAGCAGACCGAGTTTGAGCTGCTGGAGAAGACGGCGCTGCGGCTCGAAGAGGCCACGAAGCAGCGCGAGGAGATCACGGTGTTGCTCGAGAATGCGCAGACCACGCAGCGCGAGGTTGACGACGAGTTGGCGGACCTTCCGCAGCGAATAGCTGTGTTGGAAGAGGCCAGACCACCGCCCGAGGAGCCGCGGCCGGGATACGATGTCCTGGCAAGAGCGAAGGAACGGTTCATTGGCGTTGAGGGTGCCACGGAAAGTTGGCGAGAGGACGAGGCACTAGAGGCAGTCGAGAGAGAGAACACGGAGGAGAGACAGCAGGACAAACGCGGGGAAGATGTGGAGGTGGAAGCAGCGGATGAGGAGGAAGAGGAGAAAGAGGAGGAGAAGAATGACGACGGTGGCAAAGGAGACATGGACACAGCTCCACCGGGTCCTGCGCTTCTGCAAGAAGAACCAGTGGACCCCGAGGCGCTTGCGCGTGATGAAGCTGAGCTCAAGCTGCTGCGGGACGCCGTCGCGCTTGACCAATCGTGGGGCGACTGGGAAAACGCCGAAGTCCAGCGGCTCGAAGACCTCGCAGCCGCGTACGACTACTTTCGAGCGTTGGAGATCACGCAGCGTCGGCTCGTCGTGGACGTCGCGCTCTTGCAGAGCAGTCTCCAATTCGTGGAGCAGCTCGTCGTGCGGGAGAAGCAAGCGCACGGCATGCTGTGGGACATCCAGGCGCGTTCCCAGGTCGAGCGCGCGCGCTTTCTCATCGAACGCGCCGTGCGAGAGGAGTCGCTTTTCCAGGTCCGCGACGAGTACGCCGCCGTCACACTGCGACTCGAAGACGCACAGCGACTGCCCCGCCAGGCACGGAGCCCGCTCGAGAAACTAGAGCTCCTGGAAACGTCCAAGCGCCAGGCTCAAGACCTGCAGCAGCAGCTCACGCAGTTAAGAAGCCGCTGCGAAAAGGAACTCGAGGCCAAGCAGCTGCTCATGACGCTCGAGTCCCGGTTCTGCTCGTACTCGCAGTCCAAGCTCCAGGAAGAAGCAACGCTGTTTGCCGAGAAGCAGGCACTGTGGGATCTGAACGCCACGCTTCTCGGCGAGTTACGCATGGCGTGTGACACGGTCGACTCGCTGTACTCGCAGCTGCGCGGCGATAGCGAGGCCGCCGACGCAGAGGTGGAGCTGCGCGCGCAGTACGACGAGGCCTCAGGCGTGTTCCAGGAGAAGCTGCAACGCATCGAGGCCGCGCGGCAGTACCTCTTGCTTTGCTACGAACGCGAGTCGCGATGGCGCTCGCTCGCGGCCGTGGCGCTGATCAAGGACACGACGTCGGACGCGTGGATGACGGCTATGCAGCGTGAGCGGCTAGACGCCATGCTCGCGACGCTACAGCAGCAGCACGAGCAAGAGCTGCTTGCGCTGCGCCGAGAGATCAAGCTGCTGGGCAAAGTGAAAGCGCTGCTCCAGCAAGAGATTGCGGAGCGTGACGCCAAGCTGGAACGCGTGCGATACGAGTACCAGCGCAGCAGCGACGCCGTACGGCGCGAGACGGAGCAAATCGTCTTGGGGCTCAACGCTCAGCTCCAGCAAGAAGAAGACGTGCGCGCCGCCGAGCGAAAGCGAGCCCAGGACGACCGTGCACGGCTGATAGAGGACCACGAGAAGCTCACGGCCGAGCTGCAGCAACGTGTCGCTGAGCAGCAGGTCGAGAACGACCAGCAGCGGCACTGGCTCACGGCCGCCAGGCGCGAACTCCACGCCCAGCGCGTGGCCAACGACGCACTGCTGGTGGCATACCAGTCGCTCGAGAAGCGGCGCGCGACCGAGACCAACGACATGCGGTTTCGCATCGGCTCGCAGATCACCAAGATCAACGGCATCGAAATGTGGAACTTGTCGCTCAAGATCCAGGCGCGCGAGGCCCACGCCGAGCGCGTCAAGATGCAGCGCGAGATAGAGACGCTCGTGCGCCACCATCAGCAGCAGCAGCGACTACTGCGGCTCGCGAACTGGCGCCACCGCGTGACAGCGCAACAGATCCTCACGGACGTCGACACGCTCTTTGCGTTCTTTGCGCACGGGCTCGAGATCGTGGCGGGCGTGACGCGGGACGCCAACGATGCGTTGCGACGCAATGGCGGGATCGAAGTGCTGGCGTCCCTTGCTAAGCACAGCAGTCAGTCAGCTGTGCGTGTGATCGCAGCGAAGGCACTCGGCGAGATCAGCTGGAACGCCAACGCGACGCCCCGTGCTCTCGGCTGGAAGGCCAAGAAGTGCTGGGGCCAGTACGTCGAGGGGATCTCCAATACCGTGCTGCAGTCGCTCACGGAGAACGGCGTCGAGTTTGATAGTGCCGCGAGCGAGTGCAGCAGCGACATGAACTGGCTCGCCGACACGAGTGGGTTGGGCGCCGTCGGCAAGCACGAGAAGAAGCTCCGGTTCCTGCAGCGGTGGAATGCGCGCGACGACGTCGAGCGGCCCGACGTGAACAGCGACAACCAAGAGTATATTGGCCTCGCGCCGGGCGTGCTCAAGACGGTAGTGGACCTGTGCTCTCCTGGTCGTGAGCGAGAAGGCCCCGAGGACCAAGACGACGAGGTCCACGAAAAGATCCAGCGGAACGCGCTGCGGTCGCTCGCGATCATTGCCATGCACACGCGCAACACCACGATCGTCGGCCGCATGGACGGCTGCATTCCGCTCCTGGTCGGACTGCTACGCGCGCGTGGCACGGCCACAGCCGTCGTGTGCCACGCGATCCACGCGCTGGCCAACTTGGCGTTCCAGAACCGCTACAACCAGCTCGCCATGTGCCACGGAGGCGCGATCCCGCTGCTGCTCACGAACGCGTCGCGCCACGGCGACGTCGACGTCCTGCTCGCGAGCGTGCAGGCGCTCGCGCACCTCTCGTTCGAGAACCGCGTGTGCTGCGAGGCTGTCTTTGACGGCGACGGACTCGCTGTGCTCACGCGGCTCTGCCACTCGTTCCGCATCCACGACGCGATCGACCTGGACGTGTTCGAGACCATCCAGACCCGCGCGGCCGAGACCATCGCCAACGTCATCACCACGCTCGACGGCGACGCCGACCCGCCGCAACAGCAGGAAGAAGCCTCTCTACCGGCAATCGACCGCAACGTCGCCAGTGCGATCCTCATGGCCAACCATCTACGTGGACCGTCGACAGGGACAGAGGACGCACCGGGCGTCGCGACGTTCGTACTCATGTGTGCATCGTGCACGCGGGACGTCGCGTTCCACGGCGCGCTCGTGCTCGGCAGCCTCGCGCAGCACGACGACGTGCGCGCTGCCATTGGTGCGAGCGGCGGCATCGACGCCCTGTTCCTCCTCGCTCGCGGGGACGACCTCGAGCTCGTCGCGCAGGCCACGTGGGCACTCGCGAACGCGACGTGGAACCGCGAGAACCAGTACCGCGTCGCGCGCTACCTCGACGCACTCTATGAACTCGCGACCTTTACCAACAGTAGCAACAACAACAGCACCAGCGAGTCCGAAGAAGACGCGGTTGTGACGAAGCAGATCCGCGAGCTTGCGCTGTGCGTCGCCGCGAACGCACTGTTCTACAACGATGCCAACCGGCAGCTCGTGGGTTCGCACACGGCGTGGATGACGCTGCTGCCACATACGTGCCGCACGGCCAGCGGTCCGTCACTCGACCACGCGGCGCGGGCAATGTGCGCACTCTCGTACAGCGATACGCTTGCGCTCGCGCTGGGCGGCCACGAGATCACTGGGAATGAGCGACTGGCCGCCAGTCGTAGTGTGAACGGCCTCGAGCTGTTTGTGCGGCTCTGCGGCCGCGCAGACAGCGTGGTCGCGCAGACGCACGGGCTCTATGGGCTCATCAACCTCTGTCTCCACGACGCCAACAAGGCAGCGCTACTCGCCGTGCCGCACGCGATCGAGACGCTCGTGAACCTGAGCGGTTCCACGAACCGGCAACTGTGCGACCCGGCAATGGAGGCGCTCGAGCTGCTCGCCGACGTGCGCCAGGCCGCGCGCGAGCTGGTCGGCACGAGTCCAGGGGCTGTGCTGTCCGCCTCGACCATGAACTCGCTCGCGGCCACGGATCTCAAGAAGCTGCTCGCGATGCTCGAGGACGCGACCGCGACGCCGGCACTGCTGGCCATGGCGAGCGACGCGATCGCCGACGAAGTGTGGAAAAAGCCCAGCGCCAAAGTGCGGCTCCGTAACGAGCACGGACTCGAGACACTGCTGGCGCTGTGTGTCGGCGGGCAGCAGACGTCTCTGCCTTTGGACAGTCGCGACGGCGAGCGCGTGCTGCTGTCGTGTCTCTGGGCGCTGCGCAACTCGGTCTCGGAGAATGCGAGGAACCAAGACCACGTCGGTGCGTTGGACGCCATCCCGCGGCTTGTGGCGTTGGCCGAGCAGTACCGCCACCGGCACGACGTCGTCGAGGCCGTGCTCGCCGTGCTGGTCGCGCTGGTCATGACCCACCCACGGAACAGCCAGGAGCTCGTCCACCACGGCATCGATTTGCTGGTTACGCTGGCCGACGGCGGGCCTATGGATCACCAAGACGAAGAAGAAGAAGAAGAGACACGACGGGACCACAGAGGCGGTGCTTCGGTTGCGTCGCCGTCCAAGAAGAGCAATAAAGATACAGTGGGGAAAGCACCGAGCCAAGAGAACCGCACGCTTGCGAGAGAGCTGCTGCTGCTGCTCGCGCCGTACAACACTACTGTCCTGCCACCGCTGGTCAAGCCCGGCTCGCCTGAGAAGCCGCGAGTGCCCAAGAAACCGCCCCACGTCGCGTTGCCTTCCTTGGTCTCGAGCAGCTCGCCGCTCGCTGCGTCCGTGTCGCCGACCAAACGACCCGCGAGGTCCAATAACTGAGACCGTGAGGGTCCGAACGAAGAGATCAGGTGGCCAAAACAGAGAGTACGCGAATGACTGTGTTTTTCTGTGGGTAGGGAAAAGCAAAACGCACGACCCCGTTGACTTGCCTACCGGGGTCGGCCACTCTTTCTCTCTCTCTTACTGGTTGTGCATGGTCGCGAGGAACTCGTCGCACTCCTTTTGCTCCTCGGCTCGTCGCGCCTTGCTCCAGCCGTGGAGCTCGCCCATCATGTGGACCACACGCGGCACGAGCTGCGCCGTGGCATCGCTGTCGATAAACGCGAGGCGCAGGCGGCGCGCAATCACGTCGGTCGCCTTCTCGGCAAACTCTTGGCGCACGGCAAACACGACCTCGGCCTCCAAGTACGGGTACTTGGGGTGCAGTCGGCGCGGGTGGTCGCTCGCCTTGCGGTCCAGGAACCCGTGGTGCTCAATCTCGGCCACCTGCAGCGCGCGCGTGCCGTAGTTGCGCATGAGATGCTCGGCAATGTCCTTGTCCAAGCTGTACTTTTCGCGCAGCGTGACCGAGATCTTGTCAAACTTCTTATTGCACACTTCGCCAATGCGGTCAGCACCAATCATGCCCATGTCCAGCGTCTTGCAGGGCGAGGCCTTGGCCTTCAGCGACGGCATGGTCTTGACGAGCTCGTCGATGCCGTCCTGCGCCATGCGCCGGAACGTCGTCCACTTGCCGCCGGCGACCGTCACGAGGTTCGACTTGGACACTTCGACAATGTGCTCGCGCGAGATCTTGGACGTGTTGCCGTCCATGTGGCGCGGGTCCTTGACGAGCGGGCGGATGCCCGACCACGCCGACTTGACGTCCTTGCTCGTCACGTCCTTGGCAAGGTACCGGTTTGCTTCGTCAATGATGAAGCTCACTTCTTCCTTGGTCGGCTTGGGCAGCATCGTAATGTCCGACTCGGAATCGGTCGTGCCGGCGAGCGTGCCGTTCTCCCACGGCAGGAAAAACAGCACGCGGCCGTCAGTCGTCTTGGGCACGATGAGCCCCATGCGGCTCGGGCTGAAGTGGTCGGGCAGCACGACGTGGACGCCCGCGGCCGGCACACAAATCTTGGGCGTGCTCGGGTCGTCCATGAGGCGAATGCTGTCAGTGAACGGCCCCGTGGCATTCACGACGGCCTTGGCCTTGATGTCCCACTCCTCGCCCGTCAGCGTGTCCTTGACGTGGGCGCCGGCGACCTTCCCGGCCGCGTCCTTGAGCAGGTACTCGACGCGCACGTAGTTGCCGGCGGCCGCGCCATTCTGCGTGGCGGTGAGCACGACCGACACGTTCATGCGCGTGTCGTTCATCTGGCCGTCGTAGTAGACCACGGCGCCCTTGAGGCCGTCCTTGCGCAGCATGGGGAACTGGAACGACGCCTCTTCGGCGCTAATGTAGTGGCTGCTGGGCACGTACTGCTTGGAACCGGCCACGAGATCGTACACCTTGGCGCCGACCCACATGTACGGGATCTCCCACCACGTGTAGATGGGAATCATGATGGGCAGCGGGCGGTTCATGTACGGCGCCGAGCTCAGGAAAAAGCTGCGCTCCTCGAGCGCCTCGAGCACGAGCTTAAAGGCCGCGTAGTCGAGCCGCGTGAACGCCGACTCCAAGTAGCGGATGCCGCCGTGGATGAGCTTGGTCGAGCGGCCCGACGTGCCGGCGGCAAAGTCGTTGGCGTCGACCACGGCAGTCGCGAGCCCGCGGGTCGCGGCGTCCAGCGCACAGCCAGCGCCGGTCGCGCCGCCGCCAATCACGAGCACGTCGAACTGCTCCTTGCGGAGCCGCTCGAGCATCGCATTGCGCGACGGCACTTCGTACGGCACGATGGTCGAGCCGTCTTCACACTGGATCGGAGCGACGAGGCGTTCCTTCTCCTTGGCATTGAGGATCGCGGCCCCTGAGAGTCCGCTGAAGCCAGCGGCGCCGGCGCCGAGGCCGAGCGCCATGCGCCGGAGACCCGCGCGGCGGAAAGCAGCGGACGCCATGGGAAGAAGACGAGGAACGAAAGGAAGATGTGCCCTTTGGGGTGAGAACGAGCCGTGCGCTGCCGACCGCAAGTTGCGAAATGCGACTTCCTCACCACACCGCGAGCGGATCTATCTCAAAACAAGGTGAGACAAAACACCATGTACACCAAAGACGAGCTCTGATTGGCTGGAAAAAAGACTCCAAATAGTGCGCTGTGCCAAGTTTCGTTGGGACGGACAAGAGACAGTCGTGGCCCAGATTCGGGCACCACAGTCCAGGGGATGAAATAGCGGACAAGGGGTAGGGGAAGCGGATTCACTTGGTGGCCGTGTTCTCCTAAAACCGTGTCGTGTCAATGACGACGTCAACACTTTCTCGTGAATGACCGCAATCGTGATGATGGAGCCACCGACATAATTTGCGGGGACCGGCCATTTTTATTCATTTTATATCGCGAGATTCACGTCGTAAATTTATTGTATCTCAATTTATGATGCAGGATTATGCCGCGCCGTCCCGTAAATAATATGAATAATTATGCAAGTTGAAGCCACAGCAACTTCAACTTGTCCTAAACACGATTATGTTTTCCATAGACTACTAATTGACCGCGATTAGGAACGAAAAGACGCGGTTTACGTTCGTCCACAAGAGTCTGCTCCGCCCAGGAGGGCGTACCGTACTTCTTGTTTCCTGGGCTTGGAGCTCCCGATGCGTCGGCTCCGGACGCTGCTCTGCGTTTTGCTCCCGACGCTCGTCCCATGGACCGCAGCGATGTGTCCGTCGGCATGCAACGGCCACGGCATCTGCACGGCGACCAACACGTACGCCCTTCTATCCTTCTCTCTCCCTCTGTCTCAGTAACTAACCACAAGATATAACATAGCTGCGTGTGCTTTGACGGGTACACGGGCTTTGACTGCTTTGGCCGCACGTGTCCGACGGCGCCGCCCTGGACCGACTTTGCCGTCGCGAACGACGACGTGCGCTCGACGCCCCGCGAGTGCGCCAACCGCGGCGCGTGCCGACGCGACAGCGGCCGCTGCGACTGCGACGCGGGCTTTGCCGGCCAGGCGTGCGAGCAGCTCGTGGCGCCGTGCAATGGCAACTGCAACGGCCACGGCCGCTGTCTGAGCCTGCGCGAGATTGGGCCCATGAAGAACGACGTGACGCTTCTCTCTACGGCCGTCTACACGACGCCCTGGGACGCCGACAGGGTATTTGGCTGCGTGTGTGACGCCGGATACACCGGCCCGGGCTGCACGATGCGCAGGTGTCCACGCGGTGACGACCCGATGACCACGGGCCAAGTGGCCGAGATCCAGGCACTAAGTTGCCAGTGCAATGGCTGCACGGGCACGTTCACGCTAAGCTTTAGAGGCGAGACGACGCGTGCGCTGGACCCGGCGACCGAGACCGACCTCACGCTCAAGCAGGCGCTCGAGCAGCTGCTCACGATCCGCTTAGTGGGCGTCACCGTGAGCAGCGGTGCCGCTGGCTCGCCCGCGTGTTCTGCCGCGGGCGTCTCGGCGCTCGTCACGTTCACGCTCGAGCACGGCGACGTGCCGTCGCTTGTCGTCGACACCTCGCGAATCACGGGCGGTACGAGTGCGATCACTGTCCAGGCCGATGGCACAGCGACGGCGACCTATGGTGGCGCCGCGACTCGGGTCGGCACGAAAGAGGTACGATGATGCTTGGGCGTCAGAAGCCTGTTCCTTGACGGCGTGAATACGTGCTAGCGTAGTGGGAACCATGCTCCTTACGTGGCCGTTGCGATTCCTTTAATGGCATCTGCGGCTGCGACGCGGGCTTTGAGTCGAGTGACGGTACGTCGCCTCCGAGTGTTCGTGTTGCTTGTGGGAGGCGGAAGGCTAATGCTATCACGTTCACAGGACTCGGTGGTCTGGGTGACATTGCGGACTGCGGCTATCGGTCTGGCGGGGCCATGACGAGCTGCCCAGGTACCCTTTGAAACAAAGTATAGAACTGGTACCTGTCAACTGACTGTGTGACTGGTTTTCCACCATGCAGTCAACTACGGCTCTCAGTGCAGCGGCCATGGCCGGTGTTCCAATGCGCCGCTTTTCCAGTGTACGTGCAATGACGGGTACGGGGGCCACGACTGCTCTCGCCGCCGCTGTGCGCGCGGCCGCGCGTGGTGGGAAGAACCGCAGGTCGACAATGTCGCCCACATGACTCTGGCCGAGTGCTCGAACGCCGTGCGTGTGAACTAGGCGGTGGTTTCACCACTCCATGAGACTCACAGCCGATACAAACTGACTGACTGGCTAGGGCGTCTGTGACGAAGTGGGCATGTGTCGCTGCTTCCCTGGCTTTGAGGGCCTCGCTTGTGACCGCCGTGGGCCTTCGCATTGATGCTGCGTCTCAACACGACTACTGTGCTTAAGTTGTGGTTTATAGTCTCGTGTCCGACCAGCGGCGACGGCGTGTGCCGCGGACGTGGGCAGTGCAAGACGACAAAGGAACTCGCGGCACTCACACCCACGGCGACGTTCGGGGTCGCTGGCTTTGTCTACGGTACAGACGCAAACTCCGTCGCCACTTGGGATGCTTCGATGATCCAGGGCTGCTACTGCGACAAAGTGCACTGGAAGCGCGGACAGTCGGTGCGATACACAGGCCACGACTGCAGCAAAGGTTAGTTGGTGAGGCAGCCACAGCTATCTGCCGAACGCATCTGTATAACCTTTTGTTTTCTCTGGATAGTCCCGTGTCCGCGTGGCGATGACCCGTGGACGCCAGGGCAGTTTGATGACATGCAGCGCGTGCAGTGCGTGGCAACCGGAGGCTCCTTCAAGCTCACATTCCGAGGAGAAACAACCTCCGCCATTCCGGCCGGCGCTTTGGTTGCCGTAGTGAAGGCTGCCCTCGAATCCCTTCGAACGTTTGTAGCTACTCCTCTTCATGCGCCGTGCTTTCCCTTCACTATCACGATGCTGTCCCTTTGTAATGACCACCAGCATCTCATCTGTGGGCGTTGTGTTCTCCGACGGAACGACCTCGGCTTGCACTGCGGCAGGCAACGGTGCGTCCCCTGTCATTTTATCTCTCTTTCCCTCTTTTCTTTTCTCACGATTGATGCAACTACAAGACATCGTGATCACGTTCTACTCGCCGACGGGCAATCTGCCAGTGCTCACAGTTGACACAACTGCGTTGACGTTCATTGGCGGCACCGTCGCCGTGACGGCGGCGAAGACCCGCGTCGGCACAAAAGAAGACATTGTCTGCAACAACCGCGGACGCTGTGGTACGCCCACCACGGGGGAGTGCCGTGGACCCCACTGCCCGGTATAGTGACTTTGGTTTTGTTTGTGACGCTGTGGCATAATCCAAGACGAAGACTCGGGCATGTGCACGTGCGCACTCCACCACGCTTCGAGCGATGCTCGAGGGGGCTACGGCAGCTTGAACGACTGCGGCGTTGTCGACAAGTTCACGACCCACGGAGAACTGTGAATGCAGCACAGGGACTCTCTCACCCACTGGCCCTAGATAAAAATCCCTGAGGAGCGACCTCAATTGTGCTCATGCGATGAACCCAAAATGCCAAAAAGCGGGGTATGATTCCCAACTTCAAGGTTGCACCCCCCCGGTTTTGTCATCGGCGGAGATCTTTCTCACTTCATCTTCCGCAATGCTGCTTTCAAGTGGCGATTGCGCGGCGATGGCGAGTCCTCGCGCCACACACGCGAGCGCGTGCCACGCGTTTGTCCGGGCCGGTCTCGAAGGGGACCTCAAAGGCATGCGGACGCTGTGGGACACTGGGCTCGTCGAAGACCCCGACTGCCAAAGCGACCAAGAAGAATGCGCAGGATGGACAGCGCTGCTGTACGCTGCTATGCATGGCCACACGGACGTGGCTCAGTTTCTGCTGGAGCGAGGCGCCTCGACCGAACGCCGCACTCACATATTGTATACACCGCTGCATCTCGCGGCCAA
The DNA here is from genome assembly GCA_023337755.1 of Pythium aristosporum. Taxonomy (NCBI): domain Eukaryota; phylum Oomycota; class Peronosporomycetes; order Pythiales; family Pythiaceae; genus Pythium; species Pythium aristosporum. The sequence continues at coordinate 2,818 of JAADXL010000554.1, read as the reverse complement.
AAGCGGCTGCGTGGAGCTGGTCGATCTGCTCTGCCGATTCAGAGCGGACGTGGACGCCCGCGGTCTGGGCGAGCAAACGGCACTCCATCTCGCGCTGGCACAGAGTTTCACCGCCGTCGTAGAGTCTCTGCTGCACCACGGTGCGTCCCCCAATGTGATCGATATCACCGAAGAGACGCCACTGGATGCGGCCTGCTGGATGGAAAATCTCGCAGCGATAAGACTACTCGTGGCGAACGGTGCCGACGTGCTGCGGCAGAATCAAAACAACGAAACGGCGCTTATGCGCGCGTGTTGCACTGGCGATGAGAGCGTGGTGATTCAGATTGTCGAGGCACTAGACGAGGTTGGGGCCACCGAGACCAAGCATGCACTGGTAAACATGCCGCGAGCGAGAAACTGGACGCCGCTGTGTGTGGCGGCGGCGCGTGGGGACCTCACTCTAGTCGCCTTTCTCGTTGCCCACGGCGCCGCGCTTGAGACAAAGACTTCCAGCGGATTCTCATCTCTAAGCATTGCGAGCCAGAGGGGTCACGAGGACGTTGTGCGGCACCTTCTCACTAGTGGCGCAGACGCGGACTCGACCGATTCAGAGGGATCTACGCCACTCGTGATGGCGTGCAAAGTGGGGCTCGGATCGCTTGTCGACATGCTTCTCCACCATGGTGCCGAGATCAACCGCAAGAACATCGCCGGTGCGTCTCCGCTTTTAGTGGCGGCGACCCAGGGCCGCGCAGCAATCGTCAAGTCGCTGTTGGCACACGGCGCAGACCCCGAGATTCGAGAGAAGAACGGGTGGACTCCGCTTTTGAGAGCAGCGGGGCATGGACATGACCAGGTCGCCCGACGCTTGCTCGACGACGGCGCGAACGTGGATTGCCAGGGCTACGACCACTGGACACCGCTGGCCATCGCCGCGCTCCACGGCCACTTGGCTGTTTGCGCGCTTCTTCTTGAGCGAGGGGCCTTGACAAAGCTTCAAAGTACCGACGGACAGACAGCGTTGCACTTGGCAGCGTCGAGTGATCATCAAGAGATTGTTCGCCTATTGCTGCGGGCCGGTGCAGACTCGAAGGCTCGCGATTTTCACGGCCGCACTCCCGCCCACACCGCCATGATGGAAGGACACTTCACGACAGCTGAACTCTTGGACTTGACGGAAGATACAGAGATTGATAAGGACGACGACGAAGTTTGGCCGCGACATGTCCTTCATGAGCTGTACGACGTGCCTGACACCAACAAGCGGAGGGCAAAGGAAACCTTCCGACTGAAGCACCCACCGTGGTTTATCGATCGGCAGGCCATTGCTTCAATCGTGCCGAGCCCGCATCTTGCGAGAATCGGTGCGCAAGTCTCACTCGGCACGTGGCTTGGCTCTCGCGTTGTGATTGTGGAGCCCGTGATTGTCTCCGCGCAGCTGCACAGCGCGGATGAGATGAAGATGGTGAAGCGGCTTTTCCGAGGAGAGGTGTCCCAGCTCTACCCGCTTCGCCATTCACACGTGATCAAGCTGTACGGGGCATGCCACTGCGGCGATAAGCCGTTCTTGGTGATGGAGCATGCACAGAACGGCACGCTCCGGTCGTTTGTGGGCAATCACAAGCACCGGACGTGGGCGATTCTCCACGAAGTCGCACTTGGCGTGCAGTACCTCCACGAGCGAGGCATTGTACATCGCAGGCTCATGGGCGACAACGTTTCCATCGGTGACGACGGCCTCGTGAAGTTGTCGGCTTTTGGCGCGTATTCGCAGTCGTTCGCAGACGAATGGCAGGCTCCTGAAGTGCTGCGTGGCGCTGACAATCCCTCGTTCGAAAGTGACGTCTACTCCTTCGGTATGTGCATCATCGAAGCCATGAGTGGAGAGCCACCGTACGCGTCAGAAGCGGCAGAGAACCAAAACATTAAGAAGCTGATCTCAGATCGAGTGCCACCAGGCAAGTGGGCAGCATACAACAGCACTCGCGGATGGGAACTAGTGATGCAGATGATTGATTTTTGGCCCCACAAGCGACTGAAGATCTCAGAGGTCGTGCGTGAACTCGCCGCGCTCGCTAAAGATGAGGCAGTCGAGGTGAGTCGCGCAGTGGCCAAGAAACGTCGTGATGGTCTGGTCTCTGCCTTCGGCAATAACTGTGACATGGAAGAAATGTTTGCACTCGCGCGTTCACATATCCGCGTCGGCGAAGACAAGATGGATGGTGACGCCCGTGAGACGGGCACCGGGACAGAGACGCCGCAGCATCAAGTGTTCTACCGTCTGTATGATGCGTGGCAGGCATCCAAGAACCTACCACCGTCTCACCTCCCCCTCGTGTTGCCACGGCTTCAGGATCTCATCACGCGCTTTACGAAGGATGTCGAGGCTCAGGCAAATGGCGGTCTCGCTGCGAGCTTTGCCGCGCAGCGACAGCAAGCCGACCGCATTTTCTCGTTCCAGAACAAGATCGATCGCCTCCTCGAGCAGCACAGCGAGCTGCTCAGGACGACGACGCAGCCCACGCACGCGTGGCGTACGCAATGGTACGCGCACCGCCACGCACAGCTGCGGGCGTTTGGTGCCGTGCTGGAACGCGTCGATTCGTTGGACGTCGAGACATGTACGTGCCTGCTCAATGAGCTCACAAAGCGCCGCGATGCGTACACGTCGATCCCACCTCGTGCAGTCCACGCCGCCTGTGTCAAAATGCGGTCGATGCGTGGCGTGCACGTGCCCGACTGGCTCGTGCCGCACTACGAAGTCGCCTTTGACGCGTTCCAGAGCTTCAGCCGCGGCTCGTTCGGCTCAGTCCACCATGGCGAGTGGATGGGCGCG
>JAADXL010000553.1:0-22701 GCA_023337755.1 Pythium aristosporum | reverse complement strand
CTCGGGGTCAATGTATGCCAGTACGCGAGATCGCCATTGACGAGGCTCACGAGATGCCTCTCTGGATTTCCAAAGAGCCCTTTCACATCCACTTACTGGACAATGGCACCCAAAGCGGAGCTCCATCAGCGCGACGAGATCCCGATACGTCGGAAACGCGCCCACGCAAATCGTCAAGATGCTCTGGAACTGCAGCATCCAGAACGTCGTGGCTCCATTGGAGCCTCGGACTCGGGTATGCTGGTGGCTGTACGCTGGCCCGTCACCACTCGATTTGACTACCTGGTAGCCATCTTGGACGTTGTTATTCGGCGTTAAGAACACATATCCCTTGAATTAGTGACGGCCATTGGCACTAGTGGGATCATCGACTTGGCCAGGCGCCAACGTCGTGAAGAAGCACGAGTTCGTCACCTGTGGCGTGTTGTATGCCGAGCTGAACGAGCTCTTCCAGCGTGCGGCGAGCGTCGAGGTCTGCGTCACGCGCACGCGCACCGAGAGCATCATCCGCGCCATGGCCACGCAGGAGATACTCGGCGAGAAGAGCCGACGCATCCGCGCGTTCACGTCGGTTGTGGAAAAGCGCTTCAGCTGCTCGGACGGCGTCGCGAGCTTTACGCCGAGCGCGTCACGAACCGTGGTCGCTGCTCGCAGGCGCAGGCCGCGTCGCTCAAGTACCGTGCGTCGCGCCTGGTACTCGGTGCTGCGCTTCATCATGGAGGCCGTTCCCAAGGGCTGCAAGGGGAGACCATCGTCTCAGCTAAGCTGCGCGCGCCGCGTGGCAAGTCGATAAAGTTCCAGGAAGGCTACATGGTCAAGACCGGTAACGCCGGTATGGAGTACGTCGACTCGCTTGCGTCCGGGTGCGCTCGGTGTCAATGTCTCGATCCTGCTGCCGCACGGACCGACGGACAGACGCGGCCCCAATCGTAACCTCGACGATGTCATCGCGATCGTAGAGTCTACGGAGGAGGTGTACCGCCCGTACGCCGAGCCGCCGTGTCCGCGAGCCACCAGCTGCGATAGCCTCTCCCGGCTGCGCGAAGACGAGAGCGTGTCGACGGGCGAGCAGGTTCAGATGATCGACAAGTCTGCCGCTCGTACATGGCAACGTCGAGGTCACGACACGGCAGGCCCACCAGCTCCCGTGCATTTTCAAGTGCAGCCTTCAAGTCCATTGTCCAGCGAGCGGTAGCAACGTGAACCGCAACGTCATGACGAGTGTGGGTCTGAGCTGCTCGGGTGAGACGGTCAGTGGAAGGCAATGATATGTACGGTGAGGCGCTCAGGTGACGGACACCAAGAAGCATGGATGTTCTGCATTTTACCCGACGATACGGGCAAGTCGGCACCGGACGATTACATCGCAGCCGTGATCAACCCACTTGCCACCCATGAAGTCGAGCGCAACAAGATATGTTTCTGTTGGCCACACTCGATGAGGCGGCGATGTGCACCAACCTGTGGATGGCGTGCAGTTCGGCTTTCTAAGGATGACCCAGTCAACTCAACAGGGACGTGTGCGGCGTGTCATTACGCCTTGCCAGCCCGGCTCTAGCTCTCGCCTCGCGGGCGCATGCGTGTGCGACTGACTACCCGTTCTTGGTCGCGACTGCGCGGCCAACTCGCCCAAACGATATGGTGCGTTTCCATCGCGACCAGTAGGAAGGCACGCTGCACGACATGACCCAGGGCGCCGCCAGTGGGCCGTTCAGCAACGCGGATCAATACACATCAGAGTCCAAGTGGCTTACTGGCCGAGGACGATCTACCGAGCGCGCAGTCTCAGTCTTCCGTGCGACGTATTTCGTTCGTGTCGGTGTTGGACGCGTCGAAATGTGAAAACTCGTTCCTGTGATCCCCCAACCATAATTGTGTGCGACACACTATTGTTTTGCTTGGATGGAATGCCAAACGGGAGTATACGAAGATGGATGTGGGCACATCATGCCGCCGCGTCGCAGCCCTATGGCGAAGGAGAAAACAGGCCTGCGGTCTCTCCGCATTTTCTCTTCCCTCTCTTTCTCTCTCCTTGCTGTCTGCCGCCAACGCTCACTCCCCAACTCGCCGACTGAGAAGCAAAATAAACCGGCGAAGAAGACGCCCCGGCGTGAAGAAAGATGAAGAAGCCAACAGAGTACGACGCACGCCTGCGGGTCGTGGGTGAGGCCCTTGACAGGTCGAAGCGCCCGGCGACTACTGCACAATGGGCGTGCACGCTACCTTCCCCTTCCCTGGACTCGCCGTGGACGGTGTTAGCGACGTCCCATTACCATTGACCGAGTCGTCTGCGCTGGCACTGATCGCTGCGAGCCACTTGGCGCCGTTCGGCCACGGCGAGCAGACACTCGTCGACACACGAGTGCGCAACACGTGGGAGCTGTCGGCTAACCAGTTTCGTCTAGAGAACCCTGCGTTCTCAACGTTTGTGAAGGACCAGATTGCCGAGGCGTGCCGCGTTCCCCTGGGCATCCACGCAAGCGTCGAGTTCGAGGCCAAGCTGTACAAGCTGCTGCTCTACGAAGCCGGTGGCAAGTTCGATCAGCACCAAGACAGTGAGAAGGAGAACGGCATGTTTGGAACACTGGTGGTCGTGTTGCCCGGGCGATTCGAAGGTGGTGAGCTCGTGGTGCACCACCCATCGCGTGCTTCGCAATCCGAGGATGCAGTTTCTGGTGGGAAGGGATCGCGGGACACCTCCACATTTGATGCTTCAACGATGGATCCTTTTGCGCTGAAGTACGCGGCATTCTACGGCGACTGTCCGCACGAGGTCCGTGCCGTGACCAAGGGATACCGGCTCTGTCTCACTTACAACCTCGTGAAGGTCGCGACCTCGACGACGGCCGTCGTGGCCGACCCACAGTTTGGAAGCAATCACGTTCTGTACGAGACGCTCAAGACTGCGATGGACCAGTTCTTTTGCGAGGATGGAGCCGACAGGCGAAGCGTCAGCGTCTCGATGCAGATGGATCAGAGGCATCCGTGGGTTTTGACGTCACCAACCCTGAGGCCCATCGCCAGTGCAAGCTTGTCTACGTGTTGACGCACATTTGGCAATCTGAAGAACCGAGACGCAGCAGTCGCATCCAGTCTGGCGCATTATTGTGGCGCGAGTGACGGTGCGCTGGGCTTGTACTTGTGCAAGATCAAGTACCTCTTCAGTTGGCATGGAGACGAAGGGACAATGTACCGCAGCGACAACGACTCCGAAGACGACGAAGACGACGAAGAAGACAGTTCTGCTGACGAGGGCCGTGGTGACATCACGCGCAGTCTTGATCTTTTGCGCCCGTTGGTTCAATACGATAAAGACGATGCAGTCTCTGTCCCGACGCGAGTGGCAAGTTGCGACCGTTTGTTGAAGGTGATTTGAAGGCCGAGGTGGTGCCCTGTGGCGTGTTCGAACGAAAAGGCTACGAGTTTGACGGCGAGAACAGCTCGGAATATACAGGCAACGAAGGCGCGACCAGTGATCGTTGGTATGGCTCGGCAGCGTTGGTGGTCGCTCCGATTCGACTCGGCGCCGATTGGAGCCTCCAGTGTAATGCGCCGGATGCACTGCTGAAGCAGTGGTTCGCATCTGTGAGCTCGAAACCCGTCCATGCGCGTTTGATCGCACACGCGTTTGGTCGCTACGCGTTGGATTGGTCGACGACCAGTGCACTTGGGCTTCGGATTCTGGAGACGGCCGTGAAGATGGATGACATCGAGGCCACGTGCGCAGTGCTGTCGGCATTCAAGCGCTTCGATTTCCAACCGAAGATGCGCGAGCTCATGGCTGGCTTCGACTCGGACCGTCTTGCAAAGACCGTGAAGATCCTCGTTCAACGTTGGCGTGCGAACAGCGAGTACGCGGAGCCGAACTGGTTTAACTTGACTGCATCGATGCTGGATGGCATCAGCGACATTGACACGGTTGCTTTGGTGCTGGACGCGGTCGGCACTGTGCCCGTGGTCCAGTTGGACGAGAATGAAGATTTGTCGCTTAGTGAGAAGGAGACGACACCAGAAGAGTTTGCACGGGTGCTGGAAGTGTTCGCATGCAAGTCTCAGGACGCTGTCAAGGCGCTTTTGGACTCGAGCAGATTGCGGAGCGTAGTGCTGGCTGGTGTTCCGGCGATCGAGTTGTTGCTTGCCGCGACGCGAGATCAACCAGACAAAGGCACGGTGATCCTCGCGTGTGCGAATCAAGTGCTCGACTTACTCACGCGAAACCTCTGGGCGATCCGCAACCTGTCGTACAAGTCGAGATTTGGATGTCCATCTTTCTACGATTTGCGCCTGCCACGCGCTCCGACCTTTTTTGAGCTCGTGTGATGAAGCGACGACATTTGACAAGAGGAACGAGGACCATTTGACAAGACAGCTTGAGCTTGCGAACCTTCTCGACCGTTTCTCGATGGAACCTTCGAGCGATGGAGCACAGTCGAAGGTGGTGCTAAAGAAGTATGAGAGTCCGCTGTTCAAGCGGGCACAGGCAGCCATCGCGAAGCTCCAGGATATGGCGAACGAGTTTGCACGCGTCGCGGAGATGCGTGGAACGGGTGTCTCACGTGTCGAGTGATTTCAATGAGTTATGGACCTAACGCGCCCACATGAGTGCGATAGCCCTTTGGCTATCTCGAGTGACCAGTCAAATCATAAACCCCCATAAAAAATCAATGCTCAGCGGATTGTTGTCGACTTCTGTGTTCAAATCTGTTGGAAACTAACATCGACGTTCCCACCATAAACGCGACTGATATGGCTTCCGTGAGGTTATGGATATTCAAATGCGTCTTCTCTGTGAATATCGTGGTGAGGCGGCAAGGTCCTCGACATCACCATGGCGGCATCACGCTCTCCATTGAGAGCACAGACTACCGAAAGATCACGCCCAAGCGCTGCGCGTGCCGCCCGGTGGCCCATCAGCCGCGCCGCCACGTACGCGACCTCGCCGTCTTCGACCTGCGGCGACATCGCTACCATGTGCATGGTAGTCTCCACGGTCTCAAACGACGCTTCCACAGTAGATCGCAAACACAATCCCCCAGTCGCTGAACTTCACCATGCGGGTCGTCCGCCATCTCCGTCACCATTTTGCTGCTTCCTCTTCCTCTCGCGTCTCGTCTCCCGCATGCATCGTCTCGACGCACTTCGCTTCCAGCAGCGCCAGTTTCTTGTATCGTCATCCCGAGGGCGTGACTCTGAGCAAAAGAACGACTGCAGCAGCTGCGTGAGCGCCGCGAGCTCGGGAAATCATCGCGTATATACCCAAAGTTGTCGACCAGTGGGCTGAGGTTGGTATTTGCTCGACCCAACGCCACGAAGCCGCAGGTGCGGGTGGAACGCAAGCGCGAGAAGGATCAGCGGCTGCTGGTACCAGCGCGAGCTGCACGCAAAGCCTTGAGATCTGAGAGCGCGTCAGCAAGCATGATGCGGTCAGAGAGCGGGAGGTGCCCGTCCACCGTTGTAGCTGGCCGGGGCGGCAACAGCCACTCTTCGTACGACTGTGTCGTTTCATTGAAGTGGCATCACACACGGCCGGTGGTCGCTGGCCAGCGATCATCGGTATCATTACTGGATGTGCCCAGGCAACTCATGTTTTTTTCTCAGTCGCTATGGCAATCTATTCATCTTGTACTAGCCCATTTGCCTCCTGATCCATTAGCCAGCGAAACAGCACTCACGCTTATCAACACACGGATAGATCCGTAGGTCGCCACTGACGAGATGAAACTGGGCGGGGACGACCGACGGGTTCTTGCCGCTGACGCCGCAAGGCATACAATATGCACTCCCCGCCGTCGCGTAGGTCCCCGTGGGGCACACGTTGGTGCGGTAATCGGCCGTGCCTTGTGGACAGAAGAACCCCGCGGGGCACCACCCAGAGCACTGCGTATTGGTGAGCCCCTCGCGGTCGCCGTACGTGCCCTCTGGACACCGAATCCGTCGACCGCCTCGACAGTACCATCCTCGCGGACAAATCTGCTGTGCCACACGTGTCGTGTTTCTTGCATCTCCACTGCCGTCGCCAGCACCGACGCTGAAGTTGCCACTTCCCACGAGACGTGGCGCGTTCCCCGATCCTTCTGGACAGAACACGGTCGAGTTTCCGCACTCAAGTTGTGTGGCGCTCGTGCTTGGCGCGGACGGATACGACGGACAGTAGTATCCCGCACGACACCGTCCAGAGCATGCCGGTGTCGCAAGGCCCGAGACCGCACCGAAGGTGCCTGCTGGGCACTGGTACTTGACCCCGTTCACACAGAAAAACCCCGGCTCGCAGGGTTGCTGGTGGAAGCGAGTGGAGTTGCTCCAGCGGTTCCAGCCCAACGAGTAGTACCCTGGCGGGATCCGTTGGGGAATTGACGAGCCTGTCCGGCAGACCCATTGGTCCCCACCGCACTCGAGCTGTGTAGCCAATGTGCTACCAGCGGGACAATAGTACCCACGTTTGCACGGCCCCGCACACAGCGGCGACGTCTCACCGAGCTGATCTCCGAAGCGTCCGCCAGGGCATATATACTTCTGGCCTGCACTGCAGTAGAACCCTCGCTCGCACTGCTGCTGAGCATCACGGATGTGGGCGTTGGACGTTGCGTTGAGTGCTACGTACACTTGGTAAGTAACCAGGCGGCGTGATGGTAGACTCCGAATCGTGTAGTAACCCAGTGAGACAGTCGTGGGCACTGCGCTTCCCTGCGGACAGTAGACGCTGGCGTCGCCGCACACCCGAGCAGTGCTGGTCGTGCTTGCTAGTGGACAGTAGTACCCCGCCGCACATGGTCCACTGCACGTGGCTCGAGCCTCCATTACCGTATCGCCGTAGACGCCCGCTGGACACGGTCGACGGACACCGTTCATACAGTAAAATCTTTTTTCACAGGGAGCTTGCTTGTCACGTGTGAAGAGACTGTGTTGTGCATCAAGAGATGCGGCGTTAATCCAGTCAAGAGACTTGAGGCTGCAGGTCACGCCGTCAAAATGCAACTTGAACTGCGAGTCGTCAAAGCCAGGGCCACCAGGAAGCCGGAAGCACTCGCACGTGCGTCGATCGCTCGAGCTGGTCGATACAAACTCGGGACACGGTGCGCAGAGCGAGCTATCGTCGCCGTACGCAGACTTGAACGTGCCCAATGGGCATGGCATGCACTGCGCGAGCGGATACAGTGAGTCGCCATAGTTGACGGCCACGGGACTGCGGCCGGTCACTAGCTGAACAAACTGATTCACTGTCGTGCTCAAGTCGCGGAACTTGCCTGGTGGACACATCTCCTGTGTGTCGGTGGACGTGTAGTACCCTGGCTCGACGAGCAGCGGCTGCGTGGACCCGCTTGGGCAGTACACGTCGGCACCGCCGCACTCCTTTTCAGTAGGCCGTGAGCTTCCCGGCGGACAGAAGTATCCAGGCAGACATGGGCCGGAACATTGCGGGTTGGTCTCAGCAAACTCGGCACCATACGTCCCCGCGGGGCACGCATAACAAGTCCCTAGGAACGCAAACTCGCCCGGTTTGGCTACTCGCTGAGATGTTTGCGTTTGCGATTCATTGGAGTCGCCATTGGTCGAACAGTAGCCTTGCCTCACGCGAGTGGGCGTTCCTGATGCTTCCGGACAGAAGAAGTTGCTGGAACCACAGCGCTGTGCTACTGCCACGATACTGCGTGGCGGGCAATAGTAGCCAGCTCGACAGAGACCGCTGCATTGCGCGGACGTGAGACCAAACGCCGAGCCGTACGTCCCCGCTGGACATGCTGTTCGCACACCGTCGATACAATAGTGACCAGGTTCACACTTGTGCTGACTCGCACGTATCGTCGCGTCCACTGGATCTTGGTCTTTGCTCTGGAGCGAGACAAGACCGGTAGTATAATAGCCACCATCCACGCGAGTCGGCTCGGCGGATCCCTTGGGGCAAAAGACATCTGGCCCACCACACTTGTACGCCTTCGCAGTCGTGCTGCCGCGAGGGCAGTAGTACCCAGGCATACACTTGCCACTGCAAGACGGTGATGTGATACCCGATCGATCGCCGTACGTTCCGGGTGGACAAAGCTCAGCTTCACCGTCGATGCTGGTGCAGTAGGACCCAACGGGGCACTCGATTGTCCGTGTGGCTGGCTGTGAGTTGCCATTCAGCACGTATTCCCCAGGATCTGTTCGTCGTGGTGAGCCACTGCCACGCGGGCAGTACGTGCCCGTGCCACAAAGATTTGACGTCGGCGATATCGAACCTGAGGGACAGTAGTACCCTTCACGGCAAAGACCTGAACAAATCGCATCCGTGCCTCCTGTGGTCGCGCCGTACGTGCCGGGCGGGCACTGGACGGGGAAGACAGTCCCCTCTGGACAATAGTGGCCAGCCGGACACGGTGAAGAGCATACGGAAGACGAAAGCTGTGTGGTTGCGCCATAGGTCCCTGGTGGACAAGGGTATCTTGATCCCGCCGCACAGTAGAATCCTGGTTCGCACGGGACCACGCGGTCCCGTCGACGGACCGCCATACCGATCGAGTAAAACCCGATGGGAACCGGCAGTGGCCTCGACGACCCGAGCGGACAGAACTGCTGTGTGTCTCCGCATTTCAGTGGAGACGCAGTGCCAATCGGACAGTAGTAACCAGCGGGACACGGACCGGAACATTCGTACGTGCGCAGCTCGCTCTCGTCGCCGTAGGTTCCTGCTGGACACGGGGTCCGTTTTCCGCTCCTGGATAGCATACGCATATCACATAGTTTTATGAGAAACGATAATGATTGCGGATACTTGACGACAAACGTACGTGCAGTAGAAGCCAGGCTCACATGGCAGTGTACCCGGACAGGGCAGATCAGTCGCGGCGCCAGCGTCGTAGAAACCCTCCTTCGTGCACGGCCGACGGCTGAGCGCAACTCCGTGAACTCGCCGAAGAGAGATCAGTAGTGCAAGTAAGAATTGAATGGACCTCCATGGCGAAGAGGGGAGTTGCAAGGCGGGCATGCTGAAGAAGCTGGGTAGAGATCACTTTGGATCGAGTAGCGCGACCTTTCAAGATCTGCGGTCTCTGATAAACAGGCTAAGCAAGGCTAATTTGACCATTCTCATGTGCGACTTGCGTGACAGTTGAGCCAAAGCCATCAGGATAAGTCGTGGAAGATAGCCTCTTCGTTCTTTTAGTATGCATTAACCGAGTGCACAGAGAAGGCCGGGGGAAACGCATTCATGCACAAGGACTCGACGTTGCCATCTCAGGCGCCATGGATGTCGGCATGAACTCGACTATTAGATTCATATCAGCTCGTCCGGAAGGATTCGTTGGATACTTTATTGGGGAGGTGCCCTGCGGCTTGAGCAGCTTGGGTGCTTTATGCGTGATCTGATTCACGGGACAGTCTGCGGGTACGGGGTGGGCGGGGTGCTCGGGTACGCGGTGTGCGGGGTGCTTGGGTGCGGGGTGTACGGGTGACCTGTGGTCGGGTAACCGGTGTACGGGGTGTACTAGTCACTGGTGTACGTGTGACTGGTGTACGGGTGACCGGTGCACTGGTTCGCCTACGAGTGACCGCGGGTTTGTTTGGGTTTGGCACAAACGGCTTGTTGCTTGTAGGGATGATTGGCCTAAGAGGAGCAGCAGTTGCTGGCTTGGGCGGCTTGTTGGATGGCTGAGCGGCACTGCCATCGCCGTTGTCATTCTCACTAGCGCTGTCGCTGTCGCTACCACCATCACTGCCGTTATCACTGCCATCATCGCTTGCACTGTCACTGGCGCTGTCACTGTCGCTGTCACTGTCGCTGTCACTCTCGCTGTCACTGGCGCTGTCACTGGCACTGTCACTGGCACTGTCGTTATCGCTATCGCCATCATCAGTGTCTTGTCCACCCTTGGCCAGCGGACGACGCGCGACGGTGTGGGTGAAATGCGTGATTGACGTTTTTGATGTCGCGGCATCTTTTCCTTTCACGTGAACGACAATCTTCACATCGGCGGCGAAGTTCAGCTTGTCGTGTGCGTGACTCAGAGCCTTCCCGGATGTCGTAGGGGTAGTGTCATGCCTCCCACTGTGCACACGGACGCGGATATGGTCATTTGCGGCGTTGGCGTTGGCGTTGACGTTGGCGGCGGACACGAGCACTGACAGCACAAGAGCAGAGATTAAGTGGATCCGCATGACTGGCTACGAGTGAGAGAAGGGGAAATGGAGATTCGTATTTGTGTGCGGGTGTGGAGGCAAGTTCGCGAATGAGGTAGCAGTAGAACGAACTGATGGGCGTGCGAGGATCTAGCTCAAGTTGAGTGACTGCGATTGCTGCTCGGATATAGCAGCTCTTCATGATAGAGGTCTCCCTGAGCTACCAGACTGCCATATTTGGGTACTTCCTGAAATACTGGGTACTCAGCACTAACTGCAAATCACCGAGAGAACATTCCAAACTGCTTCCAACTGCTGCAACGGCTTTCACTATGCAGCTGAAAAGAAGAAAAATACTGTATGGGACCCTTGCGTCAGCGCTGGACGAGAGGATTATGGAAGGTCTTCATTGCATTCCACTGATGACTACGTGCGTGGTCAACGTGATTGTGGTGCACCATGGAACTCCCGAGCTCGGATACATTATATAGGTGTGGCTTCCCGTAGACTGCTTGAAGGGTTTCACGTGACTTGAAATCCTCATGCATTACCTACATGAAGCCTGCCGCTAAGGCCGCCACGATGCTGGCAGCTGCTGGCGCCACTGCAGATTTCGCCGACGCAGCACTGCAAGTCGGTGGAGAAGCTTTGTTCGATGCCGTCGCTGGCGCCGCCAAGGCGGGCTTAGTGGTCTGAGTGGCCTTCGGCTTGGTCTTTTGACTCACGGTCGCTGCTGTCCCAGTCGCTGACGCTGGCAAGAGAGGTCAAGCCAGCTCGCCCGGACAGGGCAGATCAGTCGCGGCGCAAGCGTCGTAGAAGCCCTCCTTCGTGCACGACAGACGAGGTGGTCTCTCTTCGGCCCGAAGTGAGACCAGTAGTACGGCTAAGAGTGGCATAGGCCTGCACGGCTATGAGAAGATTGCAAGGCATGCTGAGAGAACTGAGGAGACATCCCTGTGTAGCTTGAGAAGACTTTGCGTGACCTTTCAAGATTCAAGATTCACAGTATCTGATAACGGCTGATAAAGAGGCCAAGCGAGGCTAATTCGACCAGCCCCCTGGAGCTGAGTTCGTGTCTGCGGACAGCCCACGTTCTCTCTTGGTTGTTCGAGAACTCTCTGAGCTCCACATGCTACCAGCAGAAGTCGTGGAAGAAAGTCTCGCCTTTTTTTAGGATACATTAACCGAGTATATTGAGAAAGCAGGGATAAACTTCCATGTACAACAAGGACTGGATGTCGACATGGGCTTGACTAGTAGAGTATCGTGAGGAGGTCCCCTCCAGCTCGAGCTGATTGGGCGGTTTACGCGTGATGCGCGTCACGAGTGGCCGGCTTGTTGGTTGGCTTGTTGAACAGCTTGTGGGTCGGCATGACGGTTGGCTTGTTGATTGGCTTACTGGGTGGCTTATTGGTTGGCTTCATGGATGGCGAAGCGGCACTGCCATCGGCGCTGTCGTTGTCGCTGGTGTCACTGGCGCTGTCACTGACAGTGTTACTGTTACTGTCACTGTCACTGTCACTGTCACTGGCGCTGTCACTGACAGTGGTACTGTCGCTGGTGCTGTCGCTAGTGCTTGCACTCTCAGCGGCGCTATCACTGATGCTATCAGTGGTACTGTCGCTGGTGCTGTCAGTGGTGCTGTCGCTGTCGCTCTCAGCGGCGCTATCACTGATGCCATCAGCAGTGCTATCGCTGGTGCTGTCGGTGGCGCTGTCAGTGGCGCTGTTACTTTCGCCGTCACTTTCACCAACGCTGTTGCCGTCGCTCTCGTTGTCGCCACCCTCTGCGTCTTGCTCATCCTTGGTCAACGGACGGCGTGCAACAATGTGGCTGAAAAACTTGACCGACGTCTTCGGTGTCGCAGCCTCTTTCCCTTTCACGCGAATGACAATCTTCACATTGGCCGTGTGACTGTGCCTGTCGTGAGTGTGACTCACAGCCTTCCTCGATGTTGTAGGGGAAGTTCCATGCTTCTCACTGTGCTCATGTACGCGGATACGGCCATTCGCGGCGTTGGCGTTGGCATTGGCGTTAGCGGCCGACACGAGCACTGAGAGCACAAGAGCGGTGATCAAGTGGATCCGCATGAGTGGCTCAGCGAGTAAGAGGAGGAGAAGCGGAGGTCCGTATCGTGCGGGTATGGGAGCAAGTTCGCGAATGAGGTAGCAGAAGAAAGAACTGGTGGGCGTGCGAGGTTCTCACCCAAGTCGAGCGACTGCGATTGTTGCTCGCATCGAGTAGCCCTTCGTGACAGGGAGTCAAATGATAATGTACCCAAGCGTTGGGTTCATTATTTAGGCTTGGCTACACTCAAAATGTTTCGGAGGGCAATGCAAACCAAATGCAAGCGAAATCGTGAAAGGAAATATATTCATTTCTATCTAGATTCGTTCTAAAAGGTTGGCCGAAATCGTAAGACCCTCACGTTGTTGTTGTTGAAGTTGGAGTCTGTTGAGAGTCGCTGCACCGGAGTAGTCCGCCCGAATGACAGTTCACCACCTGAGCCGGGGTTGCCACGTAAACCGCCGTCGAAGAAGAGCACGTAGCGAACCTCGGACTTTGCGAGACGAACGGCCGGGAGCTCTGTTGTGAGATGGTCAATGCATGCGGCTAGGATCTGGACCGACCTTTAGTCGTCGGCTACAGGTGTTGTTGGGAACTACATCGCCTCTATGTAATACTGTACGAGTAGAAACATGTATTCGAACGAGTACTGGCAAGTTATGGCGTCAAACAACCAAAACGTAACAGTGCTTTCTGGTTCCCAGCGTGGTGGCATTCATGCACGTGGAGTCTTGAACCGACTTGCAGTGGTGTCTCTCGTAAATTGACAGCAAACCACAACTACGTGCTGGGGGTGTACCATGAAACTCCTGAGCTTGGATGCATTACATATATGTGGCTACCCAGAGACTGCTTCGAAGGGTTTCATGTGACTTGAAATCCTCCTGCACTACCAGTGCCTACTACATGAAGCCTGCCGCGATGGCCCCCACGACGCTGAGAGCTGCTGCCGCCACTGCAGATTTCGCTGTCGCCGCACTGGAACTCGGTTGTGACGTCGTGTTCGACGTCGCCACTGGCGCCACCAAGGCGGGCTTGGTGGTTTGAGTGGCCTCCGGCTTGGTCGTTTGGTTCACGGTCGCTGCTGTCCCATTCGCTGACGCTGGCAAGAGCGGTCGAGCCGGCGTGTTGCGTGGCACTGTCGTCGGTGGCACGTGGTCGTTCTCTCCATCAGCCTGAGAGCCTGCGGGTCGAAGCACAGGGGCCGCTGCAGGCACGGGTTCCGAGGCCTTTCTCTGCTTCTGTGTGTGGGACTTGGGTGCAGCGGGGATGAGCGGCGCAGGAAGAACACCGGGTTTGGACTGCTGCGGAGCGTGCAACGGACCCAGAGCTGAAGGCTTTGCTGACGGTGTCGCAGCCGGTGGCTTAGCCGTAGTGGATCCAGTCGTTGGTTTCGCCGGCACAAGCGGTGGAGGCAGCGTCTTTGGTTGGACCGGTTTCGGCGCAGTAGGTGGCTCTTCGTCGTCATCTTCGTCGTCTTCGTCATTTTTTGGTTTGACCGGTTTCGGCGCTAGTTCGTCTTCGTCTTCCTCACCGTCTTCGTCTTCATCAGCATGCAACGGCGGTTTGGTCAACCTCTGCTTTGGCTTTGGGGTCTCTTCTTCCTCTTCCTCATCTTCGGCTTCGTCTTCTGGCGCATCGGTCGGTGGTTCCGTTGGGAATCTGTCCACCTCCTCATCGACGTCGTCGTCCACGGGATTCGTGTCAACGAGATCGTCGTTCCCCGGACGCGGCTTTACGCGGCGCTCGTTCAGCACTGACAGCTCAGTCGTTGGCGCGTGCTTCCCAGGGCCGGCGTGGTGGATGTGCACACGCACGTGAACGCTGGAGGGCTCACTGGCAGCGTTGGCGTGGACGCCGACGGACGCCAGCGCCGAGGCGACGGTGAGGGCGATGATCAAGCGGAGCTGCATGGAGCAATGGGAAGGAGGAGCTGCGTGGGAAGGAGGGTGGATTCACGAGTGAGGCATTTGAGATGAACGGCGGCTTCGCCTCTCACTTGAATTCTCGTGTCAGGTACCAGAAAAATCATGACTGCAGTAGTGGAAGAAGAAAAATCATCTCTATGTGATGATAATTCTTCTTTCGTTTTGCACCCCCATACAAGCGGATGTGGAAACGATCTGTTAAGAAGGGTATGAGGGATAAACGATATTTAACATCGTTTCGGTTTGACTTGTGAATCGTTTTAGAAAGGTATCTTTTTTCTATGGGTACTAAAGTCAGTGATGATTACGCGAAAATGATCCATGTGCCACGCTGGCACCACACTTTGTCCACCGTCGAGGTTCGAATCTCTGATCTCCGCCCGCCGTTCCGTTTCCATCACAGCCAAGTACTCGTGCGAGGATGGAGGTAGGTATCTGTTGCCTCGACGCGAGTCCAACGGCAAGACCTTATCCTTCCGTGCGAAGTGATATATTTGTAAAGTGATATATTTGCGGTAGTCGGCAGGATGTGGGAATTGATACAAAATCATCTATTTCAGCCTCAACCACGTACATGAAGTTACATTTACCGTTTTAATCACATTCCCTGTTTATAGTGATACGGTACGAGTGTGTGTGGCACTGGAATGTGGAATCTGAGTTGAGGGGGTCTCTACACCGTCACGACCGAGCGGCCCTCGGCCTTGTAGCACAGCGTCTGGTCGGGCAGCGCCTTGACAAACTTCTCGAGCGCCGCGTCAATACGCAGCGACTCGGCCTCGCTCACGAGCGTCTTGGTAATCACGAGCCCGGGCACCGTGACCCATGCATTGGCAAACATGTAGTTGGACGTCGAGAACTTGATCACGTCCGTGTCGAGCACGGGGCCCTTGAACGTCGGGTGCTTGAACCACTCGACGCTCGCGAGCTCGCCCTGCTTGTCGCCCGTGCACTTGAACAGGTACTTAATCCCACCGGCATGCATGTACGATCCGTTGGGACCGACGAATCCATCGGCGCCACAGCCCAGCACGGCCTGCGACGCGAGAAACTTCTTGACGCTCGCACCGTTCGTCTCAATGACAATGAGCGTGTTGCCAAAGGGCGACCACGCGATGAGATCCCCGAGCGTGAACTTTCCCGCGGGGTAGATCTTGTCGCTGCGGATCACACCGCCGTTAATGAGCGCAGCGTCGGCAAAATTGGGTCCGTACAAGTGGATCGCAGCGTCGGCAAACACGGCGCCGACAGCACAGTCGCTCGTGCGCACGGTCTTTTGCTGGAGATCGAACGGCGCACACAGCGTGCCGACCTCGCGCTTCGAGAGCTCGGCGATGATGCCATTGTACTTGGCAATGACGGCCTCAAAGGCCGGGTCCGTCGGGAGCTCCTCGCGGATCTGCACGAGCTTGTGGTCCATGCGCAACGCTGGCGCCGTGTTGGTCTTGTCCGCGGCATAGTACTCGACTCGCGACGACCAGATCGTGCGAAAGTCGAGGTCGGCCTTGAGGTACGGCGCGCCAAAATCGGTCTGCAGCATGGCCGCGTGGTCATGACCGGCGTAGATGAGGTCGACGCCCTTGACTTCCTTGGAGAACTGGTTGTCGGCCGCGAGCTCTTGGTGCGTGAGCGCAATGACCATGTCCACCTTGTCCACCTCGCGCAGCAGCTTGACTTGCTTCTTCGCGGCCTCGATGGGGTCGGTCCAGTAGAGCCGATTGCCGGGCATCTTCATGTCGTACATGACGCCGAAAAAGCCAATCTTGACGGTGCCATAGGTCGGATCGCTCAGCGTCTTCGTCGTGCGCGCCACAGTGCCGCGCAGCAGCGCACCCGTGGCGTACTCGTAGCAGTTGGCGTTGAGCCACGGAAAGTTGCTGGCCCTCGAGACGTTGAAAAAGGCGTCGACACCAAAGTCAAACTCGTGGTTGCCCAGGCACGCAACGTCGACAGTCAGCGCGTTATGGGCGTCGACCATTTGCATGCCCTTGAACTGGAGCGACCAGAGAGATGGCGACATGGTGTCGCCGGCAAAGATCACGAGGCTGTTCTTGTTCTTTGCGCGCATGTCCTTGACGATTGGGATCACACGCGAGGGGCCACCGACCTTGAAGCCGTTGACGTCGTCCTGGAGCATCTCGTACACGTCATTGAAGCCGACAATGTCGATCACGGCCGTGCGGTTGCGCGCGGCGTCGGCCGTTGGGATGACCACGGCGAGGACCGCGAGCGAGAGCACCGAGAGGCAGCGAAAGACCTTCATGCTTGTGGAGAAGTTTGGAGACTGACGCCATGGATCCGAGGAGCTCCAGGGCATCTGGATTTATCGGAGACCGTCGTGTCAGGCCGCGCGATGGGACGTCGCGTCTTGTGGACCTCAAGGAGCGTCGCTGACATGAGTGTCGCAATGGGTCACGCACCCAGATGCTTGCGATTCGGAAAAACACATCCATCCAGTCAATCAAATATGCTAAAATGAGTTTACGGGACTTGAAATACGTTAAATGTAGTGGAATATATATAAAATGTACCCGATTAGGAGATAATGGGCTTGCAACTTGCTTGAACATGCGACGGGCAGAGTGGACCAGGCAGCCCAAAGATTCTGTCTGACTCTCTGCGCCTCTGGTATGGACGCAGGCAGGTCCTCTGGCAGAGGACCCACGAGTTGAAGATGCCAGCATACCGCATGGATCATGAGCGGACGCGTATCCATCGGTATCCATACAGTCAAGCCCGCCTTGCAGAACGTATCCACTGCAGCACGGACACTTCGATTCCCAGCGTTATATCTCTTCAGCTGAATCAAGTTGAGGCATGGGGGCTCGTCAGTACGCATATCGCTCCTTGTACGACTGGAGATCCAAGGCCGTATCGTCCTGTGCATACAGTACAGTGCCTGTTACCAACCCTCTGCGTTCCAAGCTGCGAGCAAGTGCCTCGTCTCGTTGGGCCATTCGTGTTATAATACCTCGACGTTTTCCAGGTCGATGCGGGCACCTCCAACGCCCAACTGCTTGTACACGTACGGCTGAAGACACTTGGCGGCCTTGTGGGCGGGATTCTCATGGAGCACCGTATCGTACGTGTGCTTGAGGTCGGGCACGTGCTGGATCAAGAAATCCACGCAACGAGACGAGCCGTTCTCGGCCGCGACGTGGAGAATCGAGCAGCCCTGGGCCTCAAAAGCCACTCTGAGAACTCAAGCAAAACCCCAGGGCAAAACAGCCAAACGTACGTTTTCAGCGAGCTTCATGAAATCGGCCTTTCCAGACTTGAAGAGACACTCGAGTACGTCGGCGTGGTCGGCGGCCGCCGCGAGATGGAGTGGTGTGAAGCCCCGGCGAGACCCCTGGGCGTCCACACTGATGCCGAGCGTGAGGAAGACCTCGAGCACAGCGATGTGATTGCTGGCTGCCGCGATGTGGACAGACGACCAGCCCTTGGGGTTCTCGATGGCTGGCTTGCCCTTGATCTGGCAGAGAATGTTGACGACATTTGCTCGCCCAAACGCTGAGGCGAGTGTCAACATGGTCTCGCCCTAGTACAGAGATTCCAATACTCAGCATAGGCTTGCACACGTCGCAGGTATTAGGGGCTGTCTAACATAATCGTCCTTTGCATTGATTTCTTGTGGCAATGAGAACGAGATCATGAGCTGTCTCGCGGTGCCCCATGGCGCGTGGTTCTCGACAGCAAGACACGATGTTTCGAAGGCGTCCCAGAACTGATGCTGGCCAAAGAATTTCCCAAAGCGGGCACGAAACGTCGTCTCGATGTGGTCACCGGACGCAGCCAATGCGAGGGTCGAGCCCACGAGGCGCCGACGGCGCGCCTCGATCTCCGCACGTTCCTCCGGGCTCATCGTGGTGTGCTGATGCCTCAGTCGCCCGTGGGAGTCAATGTGCTGTGGTATTTTTGGCTTAGAAACGTGTTTGCTCGCCTTGTGCTAATTTTGGTGAGTGAGATGGGAAGTGCTGGAGAAATGCGAGTCTCGAGTCTGACCCCGTGAGAGTCCCTCGTCCGCGCTGTTAACGCAACCGTCCGTGCGTTGCCGCCCCAGCTTTCTCGCTGCGACTCTTTCCCGTGAGTCTAAAATTCTGCCTGGAGGCCTCAACCAAATGAGTAGTGGCATGCTCCGCTCTCGCACAGCCCCGCCGTCGGCGGCCGTGTTGCGGCATGCACCTCCACCAACGCGCAAGGTGAGCGACGAGGAAAATCAAGTGACTCCATTCTACTTGGACGACGGCACGGATGACCTCGAAGAGATCCGCCGTCGCCGGTACTCCAGCTCGGCGTCCTCTAGCTCCGACTCTGATGCCATCCGTCGCCAAGTCAGCAGCCGTGGAGGACGAGGTGGCCCGGCGCGACGTCCCCACGCGCGGTCGTTTCACGAGAAGGAGAGCGAATGGGAGAAAGCCAGCAGTGGCCGTGCTGAAGAGGAGACGAGCGATTCCGACAGCAGTGGATCGCTCGATAAGAAGGCACCGAGCCAGCGCAATGGACCCGAGTCGCCTTGCCGCACGGGCCGGAAAAAGACCCAGCAGTCCGAGGCTGAATCAGACTCGGAGTCCGACACGAGCTCCCGCAAGGAGAGCGCCATATCAGCAACCACAATGACGACCACCGCGACGACCAGCGCCCCGTCGACGCCACGAATGCTGGGTGCCAGTGAGCTCGCCGGTCTCTCAAAGTTAGCCGTGTATCCTGGCTCGGAGCACCAGCTCATCCAGGCACAGGTACGGCGTGTGAAGACGCTGCTCCATGCTCAGTACCACTTCATTATCAACGACCAGCTCATCCTCATGGCGGAGAAAGAACCCAAGAGCCGCACGCCCAACTACCGCTTGTTTGACATGACCCGCTCGGCGGCAGGGCTCGTGAGTCGGCTGACGAAGAAAAGCGGCAACTACATTGGCAAAGTGCGGTACAATTTCTCCAAAAAGAAGAGCGTACTCATCGGCCACCAGAGCCGCAAGACCGAGCTCGCGGCCGTACTCTTTCGCGGCAACGTGAGCAACTCCGAGCCGCGGCAGCTCACTGTCGTGCTGCCGCCACTCCACGCCACGCGCCATGAAGTGGATGGCATTGTCGTGGGCGACAACCCCGATCTGTTTTCGGTCCTCGTGGAGCATTACAAGGCTCTGAAGAAAGACAAGACACCACTCCACGCGAGCCAACATCTCGTGCAGATCTTCGAGAACAAGCAACCCGTATTCGAGAATGGCTTCTATCGACTCAACTTCCATGGCCGCGTGTCCGTACCGTCGGTCAAGAACTTCCAGCTCATCCACGCGCAGGACGCGGCCAATCAAGTCCCCATCGTCGGCAAGACAGCGCCGCCACCGATCAAGACACCCATCGTCCGGGAGGACGGTCCGCCCGTGTACTTGCAGTTTGGTAAGGTCGACGACA
Organism: Pythium aristosporum; assembly: GCA_023337755.1. Classification (NCBI taxonomy): domain Eukaryota; phylum Oomycota; class Peronosporomycetes; order Pythiales; family Pythiaceae; genus Pythium; species Pythium aristosporum. The sequence goes on along the minus strand of JAADXL010000553.1, from coordinate 3,196 downwards.
ACAAGTTTCACCTGGATTTCCGCGCGCCGATCACGCCAATCCAGGCGTTTGCGATCGCGCTCGCGCAGTTCAGTTTGTGAACCAATCACAGAAGGGATGTCGCTGCGAGCACTCAGCATCAGAGCCGAAAACAAACGAAGAGAAGGCCTAAGGGAAACCTCCAATACATTTTCGTATTTATGAAATGCCTTCTCAAAGGACCAAGTTGCTTGCATGCTTTACAATACTTACCTGCCGCATAAGAGACCCAGTACGATTTAACAAAAGGCCATGTGGCCCCTCAAAGCGGATGATCTAATTATCCGTCGGAGGCTCAGTCAGATCTCATGTCTCTTAATGTTTGGGAATGGGAACTAGCGCTGGCGGTGGGAGGACACAGGTCTCGTGCGCTGCATGTCCGGAGCCGACTGTCTCGTGGGCGTAGATCGGAATGCCGATGGTTTGCTTCGCGAAGATCGGAGGCGATCCATCGACGCGTCAAGATCCGTACACACGTTGCGAAGCATCTCACTCTTGGCCTGCGCGGGATCAACCTGGAAGAAATCCGAAATCCCTACCTCATCGATGGGTGGCCGCGCCCGAGCCAGACGCTGCAAGCAAGTCTGGACGACCCTTCGCAAGTCTTTGGACATGGATTTCGGGATTGGAGGATGGATGCGAGGAGCCCCCACCGATTTTGGAGATGTGGAGCGTGAGATCGGAGCTTGAAGAGCGATCTCGGCCTCGTTTCCAACGCCGTAGGTCATCTGTAGAACCAGCACGCCAACGACCCAGACATCAGCAGCCTTCGTTGCTCTCCTTGCTTCAGTGGCTCTTGGTACTGCGTGTTCGGGAGGCTGCAGGATTGTTGTTGGTGAGGTTAGAGTGCGCTGAGGATGCCCATGCAAACGTCTCACTTACTGGGAACTGGCGGAGCCAATCGTTCGCGTCCACAGAGAACCTGAGCAGCTTACGGTACTCGGCACTTGCGCCGTAATCACTCAGCTTGAGCAGTCCCGACGAATCGATGTGGATCGATTCGAGATGCAGATTCCTATATTACAATTGAATTCAGTTCTAGCCCATTCAAATGGTCAGTCATGAATTACGATACGTACCCGTGGACAATATCATGGCTGTGGAGATAGCTAAGTGCGTCCACGATCTGGACAAGGTACCGACGGATGGTGGTTTCTTTCATGGGTCCAAACGACTGGAGAATGGTCATGAGCGTGCAGCTTGCGTGGGCCTGCTGCACGATATATAGAGACTGCTTCGTCTGGACGGAGGTGACGTACCGAAGGAGATTTGGATGGGCGGCCAGACGCAGTGCGTTGACGCGACGTCGGAGTTGCACCACCGCCTCGTTCGTATTCCCGGGTTCGCACAGCTCGACTTCTTTGATGGCAACGGTTCGCCCGGCGTACTCGCCGTCATGGACTCGCCATCCGCCCGCAGAAACCATAGCGGGCTGGGTGATCTTGAGCTGTACGCAGTCACGCGAGACCTGTATCGGGAAGAATACGATATCGAGAACGCGAGGTAGTCAAGTCGGCTCGACGTACGCGGACCTCCAAGCTCCCATTCGTTGTCGTTCTGGAGAAAGCAGCCTGCGAATGCATCGACGTGAAGCCGATCCCATCGATCCGCGAGCCCGAGCTCATGGAGAACAGCGTCGAGACTGGCGCTAGCGATCCACCCACCGCTGCTCCGGTCCGCGCGACGGAACGCTGCAAGCGCGAGGGTCGAGATGGGTTCACCAGCGTCTTTTAACTGCGAGTGGAGGGCGAGTAGGATCGACTCGCGATTGTGATCGACCTGCGCGACCGACGAGGAGCCGCCCATGGTTGATTCCTTCTCAGGGTCATTCACGGAGAACCTGAATTGTTGGTTCGATCAACGAGTGCTCATCCTATTTACAGACACGAGACTGAAACGACCGGTTACCACGGCCGTGTACTGGGATGATGAAGGCTTGGTGATCCATATCTCGTAAGCCTACAGCGCTCAACCTGCTCCCCAACGACACTGCTAGCAACGCCAGGTCGTGGGACGCCGAAGCTCGCATTCGGTGCCGCGGCAAGGCAAGGCACGGGCCGTGAGGGTACGAGCCGATTCCACTGGTGATGTTGAGACCCGGCATTTGCATCTTGTCACTGGCACTAAACCAGCTGCAACACCTACTAGGGAGAGGGGCTGGCAAGACCATCCACGTCGTATGCTGTCACGCAATTGAGGGCCGGAAACAGATACGTGAGACCCGGGCTTCGCATCTTTGCCCCGCCATCACGGAACAACCAGGAGTGCCCAATTCCATGCGCCATGCCTCTACTGGGAGCTCCGTCGCGAAGTCTGAGTCAGAACCGAGTCCAACTGTCAGCCAGTCTGACAGTTGAACTCTGTTGTGGACTCCAAAGAATAGTTTACGATTTCTGAGAATTCACAATCTTGATGTTTCCCAGTACAGTGTACGGTGATCAGTGAGCCTTCGACGACAAATGGGTGGGTTCTGAACCCAACCCGTGAAAACCCTTTCCGCATACATTGCGCTCTAGACAGGCTCTCGAAACCCGTGCATTTGGAACCGTACGGGTCTGACCCGCTTTCCTTCCGTCCTCCGCATCTCTCGACAATAGTATCTTGCTGCCGACTGGATGAAGTCTCACTCGGCGATACGCCTCGCGCCCTACAAGCCAGTGAATCGTAGAGGGATTCGAGACCTCTCGCTCCTCCATGGCGCGCCTGCAGGAAGACAAAACCAAGCCCGCGAGCTATGGCGCGCTCTCGGACCACGACACGTCCGCTGCGCGCGTGCTCAAGCCGGCGCCCGAGCGTGTGTCGCTCTGGTCCTCGCTGCTCTTCACGTACGCGAGCCCCGTCATCGCAGTGGGCAACGAGCGCCAGCTCCATGCCAGCGACGTGTGGGAGAACACGAGCAGCAACGACGTCGCGCGCGTTCATGACGAGTTCCAGCGCGCGTACGCCGACGCGAACGGCGAGCTGTTCACGGCGATTCGCGGCGCGTACGGCGCGCGCGTCGTTCTGTGCGGACTCGGCGCGCTGGTGCAGTTGGCGTCGACGCTGTTTTCGCCCGTCGTGCTGCACCACGTCGTCGATGCCTTCTCCCAGCCGCGCGTCAATGTCGACGATCTCACGGTCTGGCTCGCATCGTTCTTTGCGCTGCGGATCGCGAGTGCCATCATCGCGGGCCAAGTCG
>JAADXL010000552.1:0-22711 GCA_023337755.1 Pythium aristosporum | reverse complement strand
CCCGCCGTCCACCACGGCACCACCGACCACCACGGCCCCGCCATCCACCACGGCCCCGCCACCGTCGACTCCTTCGGTTGCCCCGCACTGCTAAGTCTGCGATTGAGCCCCACTACGCCCCTTGACAGCTTCCGCCACTGCGTCAAATTTTTGATCGTCTGTCTGTTGGCGAAGAGGAACGTTGTGTTTTGTTGCATATAAATATAAGACACTCTAAATCCCGCGTTTGAAAGTCTCTCGTAATAAGTCTGCTGTCAGGCCAAAGGCACGGAATGCTTGAGCCTTGTCACTCCATAGACCTCAAAGGACGCTCCCTGTTGTGTCCTTCTGGTCTTCCACGCAATGGATGAGAGAGATAGAGATGGTTCTATTACTAGTAATAACGAGCGACCTATGGTTATATTAAAGTGTGGGGTCATCGACGACGGTGACGCTTCATGTGACCGCCCTGCTTCAGCATTGATCGTCCAAGGGAACACCAAAGCCATCATGAGATCCATCGGCGCCATTCCCCCATTCGTCGCTCTCTCAGACTCATGCGACCTGTAGCTAGAATGAGTCTCTTTATTTCAGAGCAATCATCGCTGCTATCCGTTTACACAGAGCCGATGCTGTGACGCCGCGCTTTGCGCCCTCACGCGATCTCCTGCTACAGAGAACCAGAAGTCGGGACGTCAGTGACGATGCCATCATGTCATCGCACTGCGGCTCGGACATGTTCGAAATTCCACTGGCCGTTTTATACCAGTTCTGCATCGTGTCACAATAGGTACATAGAAGGGCCATCCGGTTCCTGAGTCCACATCAATAACTTCCTGATGCTCTTCATGAGTCACGATGCAGTACAGTTCAGATACTACCAATAGTGAACTGAACTCTGCGTCACGCAGAGACTCTCTAGCAAGACTGAACTGCGGCAGGCACCCATTGCTTTGGTGTCAACAATAATCACGCGCTGAAGGGAGTTTTGATGGCTGGCGTGCGACGGTGCCCGTCGGTCTGACGGTACAGGTCACCAATCTAAGGATAGTCAGCACAACGAGTCAAGCGTTCAGCTGATCGCTCCTGACCTGGTCCGTTTGCACTGAACTCTGCAGACGCCAACGATGCTGTTGTCATGCATGTCAGCGCACCGAACCGTCACAGCGGCAACGAGAAGCGTCTTGACTTGTTATGCAGCTGGAAGATCAATTTTATCTTCTCCGCTAAGGACGGCACGGTAGTCTCATCGAAAAACCTCATCAAGGAACTGTGCCGAGCGATTAGACTGCACGAAAGAAACGCGCACACTATCGGGGTGTTGCATTGTGCACCCTGGCAACGCACGCAGTCTGCGCGGCTCAGCGTGGGCGCTGGGGGTGTTCTGTAGTTTCTTCGGAGACAGTACCTCGACGAAATTCTCCGCATTCTCAAGTTGAACTAATCCAGTACGTCACATGATGCCGCGTGTGAGACGTGGCATCACATCATCGGAATTTTGGGTGGCCCACCAGCATTCTTTTGTGCATCGAAATCGAATGCAAAGTAACCTCCCAGTGCACCCACCAATTGGCCGAGTTTTACAGTAAACAGATTGCCTGGTCATTAAGAAATGCGTGACGGAATAAGCTGATGTTCAGTATGGCTTGTAGACAACGTAAAACATGCCGTGGTACTAGGCCGCCGCAGCGAGTCTCGCTTTCAGAGAGTACGTCCACACTCTGGACTGGCGCCAGCGCAGCAAACACGGTATCAAGGCATCCAGCAGAGTCCCTCGAACGTTAGTATTGAAGATTCCAGAAACTCTCTCTACACACACAACACACTGAGGATCACACCGTAGGCCCAAACGTTTCTTCATGAATCCACCAGCCTGTCGCGAGGGATTCACAGTGTTGCACCGCGTGAGGGCTGATGCCACCCCTGTGGGATTACCCTGTGCGAATCCCACGTGAATCTTGGATGAAAGAGCAAAAAAAGTAGAAGACTTGGGCCTGGGGCCCAAGATAAAAGCCGCCCAAACTGACTGGACGGTCTATGTTCATCACCCGAAGATCGCGACTAGACGATACCGCGACGTGATGGCATGTGTATAAAACGGACATGATACGTTCTTGTCCAATGGCAGCCTTAGATTATGATTTTAGCCAATCATGATGTTTATTGACGAGGCCTCAGGTCACCACCGGAGCTGCACGCCTGGCTGCCGCTCCAACAGGTGCGCTTTCAAATCTGAGGAGCTGATGCCACAATGTGTCGCACTGGAGCCGAGCATGAGTATTTTTGGCGTCAGCACAGTCAATAGACTCTTTTTTCCGGGTGAAAGTCTCTTCTGGTTCAAGCGCCGATTCCCTCAGCCCTCTCCGCCATTCTGCCCGCCGTTTGAGTGAGCTCCAGCGAAAGTAATAGGCACTCCTGAATTTGCTCGCACTTGACCAAGTCTCGACCACCCACAAACCACAGCTATCTTCATCATGTTCGGAAAGACCCTCTTCCTTGCTGCCGCTTTTGTCGCCGTTGCCTCGGCCGCCACGTGCCCCCCGGATGAGTTGGGCAAGCTCGCCCCGCTCGCCGTGAACCCGGTTCTCGGTGCATGCACGGCCGACTCGGGTTTCACGCTCGTCCCCCCGTCGGGCCTGCCCTCGGATGCCCAGCTCAAGAAGATGTGCGGCTCGGACAACTGCAAGCAGGTCATCGCCGCCGTGCGCGCCCTGAACCCGACCGACTGCGACCTTAACGTCCTCGGCGTGACCCTCAACGTTGGCAAGCTCGTCAGCACCTTCGAGCCGGAGTGCAAGCGCCTGGCCGGTCCGGCCCCTACCTCCGCTCCTACGTCTGCTCCCACGAGCGCCCCCGGCCAGGGCCCGACCACGGCGCCCTCGACGCCCACTGTGGCCCCGACGCCCGGCCAGAAGCCCGCCCCGGCCCCGGCCCCGGTTGACAACTCGTGCTAAGTTGCTCTACCCACTCGGTTTTCCCTCACCGGAAATCCAGTATCAATGATCTCGCGCATGCGACCGATTTTCTCCAGATTTTGGGCAGCAGTGGTGGAGTTTTCCATTCCCTCTTTCGCTCTGCTGTTTCGGTGGTCTTTAGCTTGCGTCTTGTTACCTTCTGAAACAAAATGTATTTCTTTCTACTATCCCATGGGTGCGCAAGGTCCTGCTTTGTTGTACTTACAAGTTCAGTGTGCGTGTCTCCCGTTCTGGATTTTAGTGCGACTAGCAGCAGCATGAAAGACGCCTGACCATATCAGTTCCTTCGATAGGATCGCGTGACTGAGTCAGGAGGCAGTTGGCGATTCCAGCAGCTCCGAGTGGCGCGTAACCATCAAAATCAACACACTAGGTGAAGGAGTTCAAAATGACTCGCAGGAAGAAGCCCGCCATCATACTGGTGCCAAGCCACATCCGACATGAGAAAAAAAGAAGGGGATACAAACAACTATTCTGCGCAGTAGATACAGTAGAGGTATAGAGGGATACTGGCATTTCGAAGCATATACACGACCCTTCCGCAGCAAGAGAAATTCTGGAGACCTTGAGAATCACTCCACCGCCAAGACGTCTTCAAGCATCGGTTCCACTGGTCGACGCTCCGACTCACTGGTCATCTCCAACCGCTCCCGCTGATACACCGCTGCGATCATCGACTTGGCGTTCACCCACACGCCCTGGATTGAAGAAGGCGCGTGAGAGAGCAGCGAATGGACGAGTTTGCTTTCGTAACCGCTCGTCGGCGACTCGTACGCGAGCGCGCCGGACAGCTGTGCGCACGACGCGTCGGCGTCCTTCTCAGCGACAGCCTGCTTGCCGAGCGTCCACTGCGAGTAGCGTGACGCTTTCGCACAGGTCGCGACAAGGCCTTGACGGTCACACTCGACACTGACCCAGAGCGGCGAGTCGCGCAGGATGGCCACACACTTGCCGGGGGTCAGCTCGTTGGGGCGTTGCAGCACCCACACCATACTCTCCATGCGCTTGGGCGTGATATTATCAGGTGACGGGATGTTCACGCCGCACTCGACCAGCGGCGGGATCGACGTCTCGTTTAGCAAGTTGGTGTTGCCGCCCAGGTGGCCGTCCGCATTCAGGAACGCGTACACAATCTCACTGGTCTGGGGCCGGAAAATGGTCTTGCGGTGGACCAGAGGACCAATGTGGTTGCGGTCAAAGACACATTCTGGAAACGGCGAGAACGGCAGCGCCGGCTCGGTCCAGTTGCAGATGTCCTCCTTGACAAACAGGAACTGGTCGGCGCGAGGCGAGTAGTTGGAGCCGCTCATGAAAATGACGCGCTTGCCGGCATCGATGAGCGACTGGAAACTGGGCCATCCTTTCGTGAGCACGAGATCCGAGGGCAGCAGAATCTCCTTCTCGTCGAAATGGGACTTCAAATACTTGAGCAGCGTCATGACTTTCTTCCAGCGGAACAAATTGTTCTCGTCGTCGAAAAACACCATGAGGAATTCGTCCTTGTTTTCCGGAGCGTGGAGCCACTCGGCGACCTCGGCGAGCGCCTCGACGAGCGGGCGCTGCTCGCTCGATGGGATACTGCTAAGACTCGGCTTGCATCCGATCGTGGCCGAGTCCCACTCAATGTCCGTGCCGAGCCACTTGGCGATGTAGTTGAAGGCACTCACCAGCCCGTCGAGCAGCTCTGAGTGGAAGCCGCCGCAGTGCGCGATGCGCAGGTCATTGTCAAACCAGTGGACGTCCAGTTCAATGAACCGCACGCCCATGTTCATCTGGTCCGTGATCGTAAAGAGCTGGTCGTTCGTGTGCACTTCGAGTCCCTTCTTGATCCACGAGATGTACTGCAAATACATCTCAAAGACGTGGTCTTCGATGCCGTAGCCCTGCAAATAAGATGCGAATCTCTCAGTTAGAAAATCCCGTCACCAGTCACGCCATCCCTCAGTCGCTACAGATTGATAGACAAAGCGTACATCGGCCATGTTGATCGCCGTGTTGTGGCTGCCGGGCAAGTTGGCGTGGCAAAAGTTGCGCTGGTACGCGAGTTTCCGTTGCAGCTTGAGCGCGCGTTGGAGCCATGGATCGACGACGACCGAGCCGCGCTCGCACACGATCGCGCAGACATTGTGCTTGTCGCAGTGCTTGATCTTTTTGCATTCGACGCCGGCGGGCACCGTGTCGGGCACAGTATCCCGCAGCGCCTGCCGGAAAGAATCCCGCGCTTGCGGCAAGAACAACTCGTCACGCAGAGTGAACGGAGAGCCCGCAAGCGTCGCGTTCAGAAGGTGGAGAACTGCTCCATCGTCTAGGTGGCTCTGTGCCGCCGTGAGAAGGCCGAGAAGCGTGAAGCAGGCCGCGCCGATGGCGACCTTCCATGCCGTTCGCGACCGCATCTTCAACCACAGCAAGGTTGGGACATACGCCGAATGATGATTGCTGTTCAGCCTGGCTGAGAAGGCCGGAGACGAACTATACGAGTATACTGGCGAAGGACTCATCTTTTTATCCGGACTGTATAGTATCCGTCTCTACCGCACACGACGCTCTATACAGGTATACACTTTGTTATCTGGTCAGTTCTGGAAAGGCATAAAAAGTCACCCTTTACTGAATCGTTGTTTCTAGTTTCACCTACTTTTGAGAACGAACAACGTCCACCTTGGTCGTGACAAAACCCAAGACTGCGACCGAGACCGAGACCATAGCGACGCGCGTGCCAATGTACGGGCCCGTGACGCGCAGGAAGTCGCGGAATCCCCAGTGTTCGACCTTGACGGGCACTTCATAAGTCAGCAGGTGCGCAAAACGCTGGTTGAGTATCCGATTCTGCGCGCTGTAGGCGCCAACGGCCGACGCGAGACCCAGCGAATTGCTCAGGAACGTTGAGGGCGGCGCCTCCGCAATGCGTGCGGGCAGCGCGAGCTGCTTGCCGCCTTGGTACATAGCGTAGCTGGAAATGCCGCCGAGGGCCACGCCGCCAGTGATGATCACGGGAAGCACCATCGCGACAAGGTGGGAACGAGACTGCAGTTGGTCAGCTTTGAGATCAAAACACACATGTCGCAGAGCGAACCAAGGTTAGGAACTCTAACACGCTATAACATAGTTCGAAAGCGCTGGTGGAGGACGAAAGGGTGCGTTCGGCCAAGTCAATCTTCACACCACTTCAGCATTGACCCCCTCCTGCGCAGTGAAGTGCCGGGCGTCTGTGTTCGAATGGAAATGCTGCAATACCTTTTATCCTGCAATTCTTTCCGCGTGATTACAAGTAGCACTATAGATTCTGTCCGAGTGGCTTCCAAAGTGGAGCTCACGCTGTGGACTCCTCATGCTATTAATCGCTAGACAGTATATGATGGAAAGCAACCACAGTCAGAGATCAGTGCATGTTCACCTCAGTGTGTACAGTAAGTAGTGTTCGTACTAGTAGTACCGCTGTAGAGCCCATTGCCAACGCTTAGTGGTTCAGTAGATTGTGGTCCGAGGCTGTACTGGTGCCCAAGAAATGTCATACTACTAGTACACTTCTGGGAACTACTTGCACCTCACGGACTCTTCTTCAGCGCCAGGACTGCACGCCTCACCATCTCTCGATCGCGTAGAAATTCTCATAAAATCTCATGGCCGAAACTCTTGGCTTCACCCCGCCAATGAATAGTGCCCCCTGGGCGACAACCACGTGGTTCGGTTCACGCCAGTCAAATCGCGTGGAGCACGAAAGGACAGCCGAGGAGACCAAGCGTGATCGCCCCAGAAGCGATGTCGTCGCCCGTGCAGATGAACGCCAAGGAGCGACGCAAGCTGCAGCGCCAGCAGCAGCAAGGCCGAGCGGCTGAGGAGACGAAGCCAGCGGTTGATACGGCCGAGACGGTGAAGACGGAACCGAGCGAGGTGATCAAGACAGAGCCAGCGCCGGTCGCGAGCACGGAGGCGACTGCGACAATGAACGCGAAGGAACGGCGAAAGCTCTTGCGGCAACAGCAGCAGCAGGCGCAGCCTGCGGTTGAGATCAAAGGGGAAGTGAAGGAAGAGACGGCAAAGAGGGACACTGCTGCGAGTACGCCGCCTGTGCCCGCGGTGGCTGGCGAGCGGCTGAATGCCAAAGAGCGACGTCTGCTGCAGCGCAAGGAAACCCGCGGAGAAGACCCTCAGAAGAGCAGCAAAAAGGAAACGGCACAGATTGGCAAGAAACGCAAGCGCAACGAGGGCGGCGACCCCGAGCTGGACGCCGAGGAAGAAGCGAAGAGGAAGCGCATCCACTTGACGCTCTTTGTGGGTCAGCTCCCATTCAAGTGCACCGAGGCGGCGATCCGCAAGCACTTCAGCGAGGCTGGCGATATCCAATTGCGTATGCTCACGGATAAGAAGACGAAGAAGTTCAAGGGCACAGCGTTCATCGAAGTCAAGGACAGCAAGGCGCTCGGCGCTGCGCTCTCGCGTCACCACTCGCTGCTGAACGGGCGGCGCATCAACGTTGAGCTCACGGCCAGTGGCGGCGGCAACAAGTCCGAGCTGCGCCGTGGGAAGATCGACACGCTCCGCAAGAAGCAGAGCGAAAAGCAGATTGAAAAAACCCGCGCACTCGTGCAAAAGTGCATTGACGCGCCCGGCTCCAAGCTCAAGGCCGAGGACGTGGACGAGCGCATGATTGACTTTTTGTCTTGGTTTGACTATGAGACGGCCAAGACCGCGATGGACGAGTACAACCGGTGCGTGAGCGACCGCGTGAAGAACACCAAGGCATTCTTCATGGGTATTCTCAAGCGGTTCCGACAGACGGATGGTGTCGAGTAGATAGAGAGAGAATGGGAGAACTCGCTGAAGCTATAGACGCGCACACTGTGATAACTTGAATTGTATCTCTTTGGAGGATTTTGATACTCTTTCACTTATCTCCAATGCCGAGCTTCTCACAGAGAAGCGACAGCGTTTTCTCGGCGGCTTGTCGCTTGCGGGCCTCGCTCTCGAGCGCGTTGCGCATCGCGGCGAGTTCGTCTTGCGTGCTTTCGTGGAGAAGTCTCGACTGGCCGTCGATGAGCTGCTGGACATCCTCTAGTCGAAACGACCGCGTGGAGGAGCTACTCGACAACACTGACGAGGAGGCTGAGCTCTTGAGGACGCTACTCGCAGAGGACCGAACGGAACGAGCTGTGGTCATGGCAGTCCACAGGTCAAGTCTACTTACCCTGAATCAACTACTGATAGGACGTCTGTACCTCTGCTCACGACTGCTCGTATCGCATCGTCTCCGTTCTCCCCAAGCCTTCCTCGACTGCTGGAGCTCTGCAGCGCTCGTAACTCGAGCGACGCCACGTCGTCATACCGGGGCGTCACGTCCGGAATGAGCGTGCCCGTGATGCCCATCTTCATGCGAATGTGGCGCAGCTTCAACGTCGGATCAGGACACGGGATCTCGCCCGAGTTGACTTTGGTCTGCTTGGTCTCTTTCGCGACGTGGTACCGCCAGAGCAAGTCCTACGCATCCGAGATAACGGTCAGTTAAGAAGGGCGCCCACGCGTGCGTACGTATCACCTTGTTCCACGCCGTGTCGTTCTTGGCGCCTTTGTAGAACTTCTCATCTTTGTTGGGCGACCCCCACGACATGGTGCTGGTCGTGGTCTTCCCGGTGTCTGAACACTGACGCGGCGACGCAAATCTCCGCCAAGACCAGCGTCACAGGGTGGTATTAATACCAGAATGAGACTTGCCGTTCTTACGTCGATAACTCACGGTTACCGACTGAAGACCGACAGCAGACGCTCGGCTCCGAAGAGCTCTGATCCGAATCTACAGGAGAGGCACCAACAGAAGATCCAACGCAGAAGACGTACGCGTCCCAACAGCAGCAGCACACCGAAGCGAAAGCGGAACTGCATTTTTGGCTGCATTACTAATACCACCCCAGGATCAGCTCAGAAGCACACTCCCCTCGAGACGAAAGCAAAAGTCTGTGGGCCGCACAAAGAGCACGCTTAGAAGCGGAGCTTCTTGAAGAAGAAGCTCACGCCCGCGGCCTTCTTCTCCGACTTGATCGCCGACTGGTTCAGGTAACGCTCCTCGAAGACCTTCTTGATGGTCTTGCGCGACTCGACACGCGACTCGGGGTTGGCGAGGATCTCGTCGTCGAGGACCTTCTTGAGGTCAATGTCCACGACGTAACGCGTGGGCATAATGTGGTTGAAGTTGACGACCTTGATAAACGGCTTGACCTTGGAGCGCTTGGCAAGCTTCTTCTTGCTCATGGCGCGCGTGACCTTGCGCGGGTAACGGTCGATACCGGCAACGATGGCGTGGCCAAACTTGCGGTCGCCACGGCCCTCATCGTGGGTCTTGACCACGACGGCCTTGCGGCCGGCGAATCGGCCGTTCAGCACCACAACAACTTTTCCGCTCTTGACACTGCACAAGAAGAATCATACAACAACCGTCAGCTCTCCGCACTGCGCTAGTGGTGTGCGGACGGGGAGATCAATGGGCGAGAGAAGGAATGGGAGGATAGCAGGGAAAGCAGGCGCGATACGGGACGACGAGAGCACGAAGAAACCAGCAGCGAACGCGCGCGAACGGCCGTAGCATCCACCCATTGAAAATTCTCGTCGCCAAGCGCTGTGAAGACCGACGCTGATGAAGAGTTTGCGTCGCTTAACGCTTCAGATACTTTTACGTATCTGCCGCCACTCGCTGGAGCGGCACCTTCTGATGGGCGCACGCTGCGCTTCTCCGCATTCGCAGGTTCTCGACAACGCAATTCTTCCATCTCTGTAGCCCACGCTGCGCGCCCAATCCGCACAGATCGCTGCATTGCTCGCAATCACCAACACGCACTACCGGTCGTCGAGTTTCCGCTCCGTTTCCCTCAATTCCGCCGCGAAATTCGCGCCACCACATCTCCCAATCGCGCTCTGTGCCTTGCTCTCCATTCCCACCGCCCATGATCCCCCGCCAGCGTCCAGAATGCATGGAGAAACGTACATGCCCATAGTGATGATTTGCTTTTACGCAGGAGCAGTTCCGCACTGTGGACTCGCCGGCGCTATTCGCCTCGAACCCCAGAGCCAACCACTGGCCCAAACACTGGCTGGCGGCATCAGACACTTGGTCGATCACGGTTCACTTTTGGCCGGACCGGTCCGATCCACACCCCTAACCGCAGATGGTGAACCGTGACCGACAATACCAGCAACTTTCACGCAACATGATGTGCTAACCCCAGTTTAAGAACAGCACGTAGTGACATTGATCACTGTCGCGAGATATATTCGAGGGTGAGAAGCTCCAGCGAGACAATGGCAGTTCCGCAACACTAGTCATATACGCACAAGCAGAATCTTCATTGGGAATCTTTCTATACGATTGGTGGCTCCTCGCTCTATTAACCGCGACCACCGCCACGCCCTCCACCACGACCTCCTCCACGGCCACCACGACCGCCACCACCACGGCCGCCGCCCGACTCTTGGAGCAGACGCCGCGCCTGCTCTTTGCCCTCGGCGCGGAACTTGGCCTTCTTGGCTTCCTTGTGGACGTCCTCAAACACGGCCTCTTCGCGGCTCTTGCGCTTGAGGTGCTCGGCGTGGCGCCGCGCCATGCTCTCCTTGCGGGTCTGCTGGCGGTCGCGACGCACCGTGTTGACGGCCTGCATGAAGGCGTACTTCTTCTTCTCCTCGGGCTCAAGCACGACCGCACGCTTGCTCTGATAGCTCTCGCTCGACGCCGACTTCTTCTTGTCGAGCTTGGGCTTGTTGGCAAACGGCAGCGCCGCCTGGAGCTTCTTGGGCACCTTGAGCGAGCCAAACTTGCGCTCCTTGCGGATGATCGGCTTGTAGAGTGAGTCGGGATTCACGGGCACGGCGAGCTTTTGCTCCTTGCGCAGTTCGTACGTCGTCTTCATGAGCGAGAGCCCTCCGGTGGCCGTCGTCTTCTTTTTACTATGGCGACCCGTCGTAAGTAACGACGTCACGGGGTTGTAAAACGTCTTGGGTTCCACGGGCACCCACGTGCGGCAGAACACAATGTCGCTCTTGAGGATCTTGTCTTCAAACGTGGCGCGGAAATCGCCCTTTTCGCCGCGCATGGCCTTCTTGATGCGACCGCGAATACCGCTGACCGTGCGAATGCTGGCGCCTTCAAACTTGGCCACTTCGAGTTCCGTGTTGAACATGCCCTTGATAAACGCCGTGTTCTTGTGGATCTTGGCGGGCGTACCGATCAGCTTGAGCTTCTTCACGACGCTAAACTTGTGGTCGAGTTCCAGCACCACGCCTGTGGCACTCACGCGGAAGCCCTCGACGTTGTTCGACAGTGTCTGGAACGCCAGCACGCCCGTGTTGGGCGGACACATGGGGCCGTAGATGGTCGCAAAGCAATGCATGTGTTCCGGGGTGTACTTGAGGTACCGCTGGCGATCGTTGCGGTCTTCGATCGAGTAGATCGGCAGGCTCTGGAAGCGACGCCAGCCAATGGAAAACACAAGCGGGTCATTGGCCTTGAGAATTTTGCGGTGCCAGCGGTGCTTCTTGAACCGCATGCGCACGAGGCCGAGACTCTGCTCGACATTGGGCAGTCCGCCAATCACAATCGGGTTCTTTGGGTCATAAAACTTGACAAACTCGGCCGGCACGCCGGAGAACTCAATGCGAACGTAGAGGCCCTGGCGGAAGCCTTCGAGCTGCAGGCGCATGTCCTCGCCCTCTTGGCCAAACTCTTGAGCGTTGCGAAGAGCCTGCTCTTCACGGAGCTTCTTGGCCTCCTTCATGAGCTCGGTCATTTCCTCGTCTTCGTCGTCATCCTTGCGCTTCTTCTGGCCAGCGACCTCGACGCCGTCGTCCTCATCCTCGTCGTCGGCACGGCTCTTCTTGGCCGATTTCTCGGCGCGTAACCGCTCCCGGATCTGCTCGTCAGTCTCTTCTTCTTGTTCTTCTTCTTCCTCCTCATCCTCGTCCTCCGAGTCGGCGTTGTCGGTGCGATGGACCTCGCCCGTCTCTAGGTCCTCAAAGTCGCCCTCCATCTCGTCGTCGTTCAACGGGTCCGCATCAGCAGCATCCATGTCTTCATCATCGTCGTCGTCCGCCTTTTTATTCACGCGCTTCCACGAGCCCGTGACAAAACGATCGCGAATGCCCTGGAGTACGTCGTCTTGCGTCCACTCACTGAGCTCGTCCAATCCGATCTGCAGCTTGGAACAGTCCAGTGCATTCCACACGCTGCCGTCAGCACCGGCCTGCGTCGACGCCGCCGAGCCGCGCTTCTTGAGCTTGAAAAAGTCGTCGTCGTCGTCGCCATCGTCCTTCTCACTGCCGCGCTGCTCCTTATCCAGATCAGCCTCAGTCATGTGGAGCTTTTCGCGCTCACCGTACACAAGTTCCATGAGGTTGACGTCGCCTTTCTCACGCTCCAAAAAGTTGGCGGCCGCGCGGGACGCGAGGTTCTCTTTCCACCGCAAATTGGACGTCTCAGCGGTCACTGCGCCGTCGTCTTCCTCCTCATCGTCTTCCTCCTCATCTTCTTCGTCTTCGTCATAGTCGGATTCCGAGTCTGAGCCGGGCAGACGCTCGTCGCCTCCAGTCAACTCGTCGTCAAACACGGCACGGCGACGCATGCGACCAGAGCTGTCGCGTACGACGCGCTCCTGCGGCTTACCCACATTCGCTTCTCCGTCATCATCGTCCTCATCCTCCTCATCGTCATCGTCGTCCTCTTGCTCCTCTTCTTCTTCATCATCGTCGTCTTCGTCGCTGTCCACTTCGTCTGCGCGCACCGCGGCCGTGTTCTTGAACAGCGACAGACTCGCGCCCTGGAGCCGTTCGTCCAGACCAATGCCAAGCTGCTGCAGATTCTGGACCATCTCGACGCCTTCGCCACCGGCACTCGGACGCACGGCGTCGTCCCCATCCTTGTCGTCCTCGCCGACCATGATGACATCGCTCTCGGGCTTGGTATAGTTGAGCTGCGACAGCGTAATGTACATGGCGTCCTTGTCGTACATGATATTGCCCACGTCCGACATGGGCGCATACAGCAGAATGTCCTTTTGCGTCAAGTGCTTCTTCTTGCCGCCGTCGCCATGCGTGGAGCTGGGCATCGGACACGGGTCGGGCATGGACGTGATGTTGTCCATAAAGTAGTCGCCCGCGCCGGCAATGTGCATCTTCATACCTGGCTTGAGGTGCGTGCCCCGCAAGTACCCATAGAACGTCACCTTGCGGTCCACAAGCGGGTTCTGCTGGACGTCGTCCGGATGGGTGACGTCCTCGAAGCGGTCCGCGAGCAAGTACGGGTGCGCATTGCGCCACGTGAGTGGACGGAATTTGAGCCGCTGGATGTAGAGCGACAGGTTCTGGATCTCGCCCTTGGGGTACTTGTTCGCGGCGATGCCGGAAAAGTAAAAGAGCTTGGCGCCCTGGTAAATCTCGGTCCAGAACCGGTTCTTCAGGCGCTTCTTGGTCGTGCGCAGCGACTTGTTCTTCTTGAACGTGTCGAGGTGCGTGAGAATGCCCATGACCTTGGGGAAGCCCACGACCTGGAGAATGTTGAGAAACTCGAACGTCTCCATTTCAAACCCGAAACTCGCGTCGATCATGAGCAGCACGAGATCGGCGATCTTGGCGAGGTCGATCATGGCGTTGAGATCATTGGGACATTCGTAAAACGTGATACGGCGGTCCTTGCTGCTCACGACCGTGACGGGGCCCTTGATCTCGACCATGTTGTGGCGCGTGTACCGCTTCACCAGCGACTAGACCAGTGCAAAGCAAACGCCATTCCGTTAGCGATGAATACGAAGACACACTAGACTAGGAGTAGCTGTCCGAATAAGAAAAACAAACGTACGCGAATAAGAGTCGACTTGCCGCTGCCCGGTGGGCCCATGACGACGATCGAGATGGGCGGTGGTACATCCTCGGCGCGTGAGACCTGGGGCACATACTCTTTGCGGTGCGCGCGGTCCAGGTTGCGCTGGATGGTCTTGCGCGCCTTGCCGGCCTTGGCGACGCCAAAGGCCTTGGGGTTCTTGCGCTGCTCGGCCAGCGACGGCTGGTCTTTCTTCTGCTTCTCAAAGTCCTTCCGTTTTTGCTTGTTGACCTTGGCACCGCTCTTGGCCTTGCGGTGCGTCTTCGACGGCTTGCCCACCAGCGCGTCCATGGTGCCCAGGGAGCTCTGCACGTCAATGGCGTCCTTTCAACCGCCGCCTGATGGTGGTCTTTTGTTGGTTGGCTGACATGGAAACTGATATCTATCAACAAACGGTTCTTAACAGTTCCAATATGTTCCAAAGCGCGGGCCCACAAATTAGCCCAGATGACAATGTGGAACACGCGAGCGTTTCACTTTGGTTTCCATGGCAGAAAGATCAGCACCAAAGCTGGAGGAAGTGGAAGCATGGCGTCGACGACGCGGCGCCGCTTGGCGGTGCTCGAGCCAACGGGCGAAGTGTTTGTGAACGGACTCGCGTCGTCGTATGAAGACGAGTTCCCGCAGTATGCGGACAGCTCAGTGGCGTCGCATATGACCCCCGACGAGTTCCACGCGGCCATCACAAAGATCAACGACGCGCTGCAAGACCACTGGCCGTGTCTGCCCTGTACGTCATTCGCGTACGGCTGCTGCGTGTGCACGCTGGGCCTTTCGTTCTATTGCGCGTCGGCCCAAGTGCGTGAGGCTGAGTCGCGTGTGCAGCTCCAGATCCGCCGCATCAATGACCAGAAGAATTTCCGCGCGAGGCAGATCGAGTGGAAGCTCGTCCGTGTCTGGTACAAGCGGTCGTCATTTATTGAAATATCAGTCGCGAGCGACGCACCTCTCCCCGACCTGCCGGAACCAACATCGGCAGGTGATGCCACGATGAGTGTCCCAGCGACAGAGGCCATGGAAGGCCGCACAGCGCTGTGAGGGTCGTTGTCAGTTCTACTCCAAACTGTCGTTGACGAGACCAGCGGATCATTGAATGTACCATATTCACTCGCTACTATCTCAAGCACCGCTTTTGAGGATGGTCGCTTGGGTGTGAGTTCATGCGGGTTTCTCATCTTTCCAGCCAATTCGCTGACCGTCTTGCAGCTCTGTACGATGCACAATGGATCGTTCCCACCTCCGTCTTCTCATTAGTGACGTTCACAGTCCACACCACATTCGATGAAAGACGCAGCGATCGCAGAGCAACCACGCCGTGCTGACACCAGACTTGATGGCGTCTAGCTCGTCGAGTCTCGTTTCGAGCGCAAAAATAGTGTGTCGATTAGATTAAACCGACTTGGGCACCCCGAAACCAAATTCCAAAACCGGTGGGCGACATCGGTATCCGATCCGCGCGACGGTTCCCCACTCGACGGTTCGGCTCCTGCTCTCCTCGTGCAGTGGATCAGGAGAAGAAGAGATCGACCCATCATGGCGGGCACCGGTGCGCTGGACAGCATCAAGTCGCCGCGCGACCACTACCCCATGCGGCAGACCACGTCGGATCCATCGTCGCGGAACTGGTTCATTCATCGTCTCTATTTGCGAGGCGAGTTCAAAGAATGTTTGCGCATGATTGAAGACGTACTGAAGAAACACCAGGGGCTGAGCGAGTATCCAATCTACGTCAAGGCGTTGATTCTGCGCCACTCAGGGAGGATCCAAGAGAGCCTCCAGCTGCTTCAGGCCGCAACTTGCTTGAACCCAGACAACAAGGAAAACCTCAAGCAGGTCGGTCGGTCGTTGTACCTCTTGGGCAAGCACACGTCGGCAATCGAAGTGTACGAAGAGATCCTCTCGATGGGCAAAGCCGACGATTGGGAGATCTTCCACAGCATTGGGCTTTGCCACATGTACTTGAAAGACTACGACCGCGCAATCGAGTGCTTCCAGCAAGCCAATTCCATTAACCGCCACGATGCGACGTTCCTGCAACTCGGAAAAGTGCACACACTGCGAGAAGATTTCAAGGCCGCGATCAGTGTGTACTTGGAGGCGCTGGAGTTCTCCCCCGAGAACCCCGAGCTGCTCACGACGCTTGGTCTGCTGTACTTGCGTATCGGCGAGAACTTTCGTGCGTTTGACTACCTCGGGAACTCGCTCACGCACGATCCACGCAACCCAAAGACGATCCTCGCGGCCGGCTCGATCATCCAGGACCACGGCGACATGGACGTCGCGCTAGTCAAGTACCGCGTCGCGGCCGTGCAGACGCCCAACTCGGCGCAGCTGTGGAACAATATTGACATGTGCTTCTTCGGCAAGCAGCGGTACGTTGCGTCGGTGGCATGCCTGAAGCGCGCACTCTATCTTGACCCGTTCGAGTGGATTACGTCGTACAATCTCGGGCTCGTGCATCTCAACACGGGTCAGTACGCGTCGGCGTTCCACTACTTCAGCTCGGCAATCAACCTCAAACCCGATTTTGCCAGCTCGTACATGTACCTCGCGATCACACTCGGACGACTCGACGACTTTGAGAACGCCTGCAGTGCGTTCGAAAAGGCTATCGAAATGGAACGGTACGATGGAACCATACGAAGGAGATCCTCTCGAATGGCTACATTCCTCACATGGCTACCTTTTGTCACTACAGCGATCACATGTTCCACCTCAACTTCGCTATCACGCTGTATAATAACGATGAGATGGAGCGCGCAAAGATTCAGTTCGACCGCTTTGAAGAGATTTTCGAGGCTCTTGATGAAGAAACCCGCAACGCCGACCCCGAAGTGCTCGAACAGCGCCAGTCACTGCTCAACGTGCTGATCAACTGAAGTGGAATTCCATAAACAACAGCCTAGCAACCATAAATAACACTCACACCCAAATAATAATTTCACACCCAAATAAACGCGTTGGTTTGAACCATTCGAACGCACCCTCTGACGATCCAACGTCTCCACAACAAGAACCCGTCACAAGAAGTTCCGCAAGAATGATGACAGGTGGCGGGATCTGGGAGCGCGTCGCTTGCTTCGCTTGAGAACTCAAATGGACTACCACCACGTAGGCGACAGCAGCTGCCGCTGTGCGGACCTGACGACCAGCGAATCCGCGCGACTCGCGCAGTGGCGCGACGTCTGCACGCGCTTTTTCTTTTCACGCGACGTCGTCGCACAGCGCGTACTCGACCATTTCGAAAACGTCCACGTCGACCAGATCGTGTACGTTGTGTCCGCTGGGCTAAGGTCTGTAAGGACCAGTAGGTTCTGAAGAGTGGTGTGTGGTTGTAGCATTGAAACGCAGACAGAGAACGACGCGTCAGGCCACGAGGTGCAGCAGCTCATCACAGCGCTTTGTCTGTGGAAATGCCCAATCGCGGGCCACCACGAGAGCTACAACGATGCGTACGTGTGGAACTTTATGGGGTACATAAGCTGGATAGCGATTGACGATTCTCTCAGGGTGCTTGTGATGGAGCGCGTGAAGAACGAGGTCCGTGGCGAGTACCATCGCCAGGCCGCTCGCACGAACGTACGTCAGGCCTTTCTCCCCGTTATAGTCAGCAAAAGTTCTAACACGTCGCGAATGTATCCACACAGTACGATGCCTTTAATGAGCACGTCAGCAAGGCCGGCCAGAGCACGAATCTCGACCCGTGGAGGTCACCGAATGGGCTGGAGCACCTCATTATCCGCGTCCACGAGCAGCACTACCAACGGTCCATTGTCGCGCAGTCCCTGCAGCACGTCCGCGTCCAGAATTTCGTGACACAGTACGCACCCAACATTGGCTGCCATCCGTTTCTCGCGGGCCTGCGACGCGTTTTGGAGTGGAATCTCGCGAGTCCCACGGTGGTCGCATGGCGAGGTACAAGTATTCTCTTACTTGGGTCCCTGCCATTCCGACTCACGAACTCATATAATCATTCGCGATTTAGTGTCGGACGCGGCCTTCGTCGAGAGCGGCGTCGACTTTGCGCACGCGGCGGTCAAGCTGCTCGTTCAGGAGCTCAACTGCGGCCACCACGAGAGTCCACTCACTACCGAGGACGCGGCGATTCGCCACCGCGTATGGTACCTCGATCCGTACTTGTCGGACTATGACATTCGCCAGCTACTCAAGCTTTTCCCCGCTGAGACGAGGCTCGAGTCGCGTGGCACAGGCACGCAGGTCGCCACCGACATTCACCGGCCAAACGGCGACGGCACGCACGACGAGTACCAACCGTTTTTCCAAAAGTGGTGCGTCATTCTCTAGAATATTAGAATGCTACGTAATAGTATCACTTGGCGACTTCAGTATCGGTAGTACTCTTGCGGTGGACGATGAAGCGATCCAGTGTCGTGTCGACTTGCGCGCCAGGGGTTTCCCACTCTCTGATCACGGCACGGGACCGTAGATCGGCCTGGCGGATCGGCTCGGGGATGCGGAATTGTGTGGTACACGCGAGCGCGATCTCGACCGCCGTGTCCAGCGAGAGCAAGTGCCCCACGGACACAAACACCGGGTTCTGGACGCCATCCGGACCGCACAGCGCTGCGCCCCAGACGCGGCCCGAGTGGCCCTGGATTCTGGCCACACGGTCGCCCCTGGCCTTGGCGTTGGCCATGAGCGTCTTGACGTCAGACTTGGTGAGACCGTCGACGTGGAGAAACGTCTTGCCGACGCCGAGTGTGGGGATTCCCTGCAAGACACCGAAGTGGGACGCCAGTCCAAAGCCCTGTGGGTGGAGCACACCGTTGCCGTCCACGAGCGTCACGTCCGGCGCGAGTTCTGAGACAGGCCAGTGTATTTAGATATGGTACCATTTGCAGGAGAGAGGCGACGCCCATCATACCTGGACAGCGGCGCAGGAGATCGTCGTAAAGTTTCGTGAGCGCCGGCACTTCACGGAACGCAAGAAAGCCCGCGATGTACGGCGCTGGCAGCGACACGTACGTGAACGCCTCGTAGAGCACGGCCATTGATGGGAACGCGAGCACGACCAGCGACGCGCACGCGTGCTCATTGGAGCCCTTAAGGAAACTAATGTCGACACCAGCGAGCAGCTTCAACGGTTTCGTTTCCACGCCACTGGAGGGGTCTTCGGTCTCGTGAGACGCGTCCAGTCGCCAGCGGCTCAAGTCGATCTCCTGGAGCTGCTGCTTGAGCACGTGCTGCTCGTCGAGCCAGCGCAGCCGCAGCGCCGCCATGGCGTCCGCATCGTCGAGATCCATTTTGTTGGAATGCCTAAGCCAGAGGATCCCTTGGTTTTCAACCCACTTTTCCCAAATCAACCCAACTTTACTCAAACTAAGCTAGCCTAACATGCGAGGGTTACCGTGGATCCCTGCGACGGCAACACCTTCCAGGCACGACGGTGGGCCAACTTGAAGCGGCAACTGGGCGTACGATTCGATTCTTCAGCAGCCATCAATGACGTTTCCACTAAACAGCATAAACGCCGTAATGCAGACTCTTTTTTTTCGTTTCTTCTCGGAGAAATACAAGTTACACAGCCACATGCAGGAGGGGTTGTCGAGTGGAGGCATAGAGATGGAGATCGTTCTGTCGGCTCATGATGTGGAAAAGAGACGCCGCTCTTCCGTACACATGGCTCAGTCGGACGACAGATAGACGTGCTCGACGTCCTCGTCCTCGTACGTCGACAGCAACTGGTAGCGCATCTCGTGCTGGGCCTCGCGAATGTGGACGCGCTCATAGACAATCACGGTCGTGACGACGCTCACAAAGAGAATGAGGCACAGGATCATCTGGTGGACCCACATGGAAAAGAACCCGACCATGCCAAACTCACAGTACGCGTCCATCGCGCGCGTCACGTTGCCCGCGACAAAGTCACACGCTTGGGTCGCCGCGAACCCGACCAAGGAGCTGTCGACGTGCGCGAGCTGCTCGCCGATGGGGTCCAAAAACTCGCGCTTCATCCGCAAGCCCGTCTCGCCGTGGTGGAGCGCATAGTCCTCCAGCTCCTTCTGCAGGCTGGCGACGAACTCGGTAGTCTCGCCGACGCTGGACGCGTACGCCATCAACGGACTGGCAACGTTCGCGGGGCACTCGAGGTAGTAGTCCACCGTCGGCGTCGTGTGGAGCAGCGTCCTGGTCGAGTTGAGTGGCGCGGCACAAAAGTCGGCCGTGAGAATCGTCGACGACAGGTAGACGCCAATGAGCGTATGGGAGATGGGCACGACGCTCAGGATGACAAAGATCGAGAGCCGCAGCGGCGAGACCATGGACCAGCCGATCGACGAAATGGACAGAAAGCTCGCGAGCGCGACCGCGAGGATCGCTGCGTTGGTCGTAGACTTGAGCATAAAGTAGCTGAACTGCCAGTCGTGCGCGAGTGCCGCGTAGTCGTGGGGCAAGAGCGACGTAGTGGCGTTGCTCAGTTCCTTGGCAACGTGCGTGAGCTGCAGCGCGCGGATCGAGAGCTCAAACGCCGGCGGCGGCAGATCACTCTCGTTGAACGACACGACAAGGCCGTTGGCGAGAAAGCTGATGTCGCTGCTGGCGTTGGACACGTCGTGCGCGAGATGCTGCGCGAGGACAAACTGGTCGCTCGTGTTAGTCATGGCCTCGCGCACGACGCCGGCGCTGTAGTCCACTTGGGCCTCGCCCAGCAGACCGCTCAGCGAGCTGATCGCGAGCACTGTGAGCAGGATCACGGCCGAGATCTCCATGGTCGTGTGCGACTCGCGGGACACACGCACGGCCGACGCTACGAAAAACAGGCAGACAAGTGAGTGCCATTATCCACGCAATTGGTGCCGTACTGCGTACCGCTACGGATGTGGAGGATCGTGCGGCGCACCACGACGATGCAAAGGACAACAAAGACGAGCGCGCCGATGGTCAGGGACGTGAAGAGCACATTGTGGAGCAGCGCCTGGTACGCCGGGTCGTCGGGTGCAAAGGTCGCGGCCGCATCGCCGCCGCCAAAGCGGTAAAAGCCGTGGAAGAACTCCACGAGCTCGCGCGCGATCTGCTTGTGGTAGTCGGGCGGCAGCAGCAGCATCGAGGGCGTCATGCAGGGCGATGGAGGAAGGACAGAGGCGGCCCAGGGAAGGAGGAGCTCTGGAGCTTTTCGGCTCGGCTGTTTTTCTTGCGGCAAGAAGAATGGGGAGAAGCATGGCCGGGGTTACAGCCTTGATTATGAGGTTTTAATGGTGGATATACACAGAATACGGTGAGATAATCCAGAAAAATGCCAGTAACAGGTGGTCTGTTCACCTTGAAGTGATCTTTCGTTTGGCGCTTATCCTTACAAAACGCAAGTGTCTTCTTGGGAGGGAAGTGGAGTGGAAACAGTCACGATGCGAAGCAAAAGGTGTCGTCTCCGTGCCCGTCCTCTTGTTCCTCACGAAGAATGAGCTGCTGGGAGGCTACCGAGAAATCAGCAGCGAGCGTCGAGGGTCGGGTTTCTCTGCCTGGCGAGGAGCTCTTGGACTTGCTACGTCGCAACTCTCGATCGCTGACGACGGACGTGGGCGGGTTCGACGGCGACGAAAAGCGGCGGAATAGACGAGGGGAGCAAGGTGGAGCTGCTGGCGGCGTAGCCGCTCCTCCGGCTTTTGGCGGGGATGCCTGCGAAGTGGACGCGCGTCGAGAAGGAGGCGACGGCGGAGCCGATAGAGATACCAATGCCTGCGAGTCGTTGTGCTCAAATCGAAGGGACCACACGGCCTGTACCTGGTCAGAGGCCGTTATTTGGTCAGCGACATGCGATATGACCGCGTAAGTATTCGCGATCAACACTGATACCTGCTTGCCGTGATTGAACTCGACAACGCAAGGCAAGTTGCTGATGTGCGCCTGGAGCAGCATGGGGACAGAGGCTTCCAGGGACTGTATACCATGTGTTAAACAATGAGCGAACGACTCATCACACCCACAATTATATCAACGGAGCCTTCCTTGTTCGTACCATGCTGGGGTACTTTTGGATCGCGATCATTCCGAGGGCGTCCAAGAAGCGCGTGTAGTTGACGCGTCGCTCACCCTTCTTCTTGGACTTGATAAAGATGAGGTCCACGTCGGTTCGCGTAAACTCAGTATCCAGAAGCCCTGGACACTCTCGGCAGAGTTTGGAAAAGTTGGCATTGTCTGCTGAACGCAGAACACCACCATTGTCACTCTACACAATGCCCACTTGGTCTCCACCAGCCTCAAACTGTCCCACCCATGGTTGTTTCGTTTGCTCCCTTGGAACCGGTCCTTCCAAAGCGGCAATAGTAGTGGAAGACTGCTCGTAGTAAAGTGTGTGGGTCGTTTGGATCCCCCTCAAGACGAACTGGACTTGGGCATGGCGCCGATCGTTCCGGACTCTGCTGCTGTACCATGAAACGTACAGTGGTGGAACATCAGCACGGAGGCTTTGACGTAACACCACCCAACAACGCACCCACGCACCGAAGCAAGCGTCTCATTCGCTACAGCTGCAGCTGCATTGAGTAACGTCAGACTGCGCCGAGGGGTTCTGTTTGGCAAAGGAAGACAGGATCGGTAAGTGGCTTCGGTTCTTCCATGCGAGGCCGTCTGCGAAAGACCCAGCCTTGCCACACACAGTATTGGTCGCCGCGGGCGATTCTCGACGTCGTGGTTCAGATTTGGCCGCACCGTGCCGGCCAAGTCGTGGACAACCGTGTCCGTGAGGTCGTGGATCTTGAGCTCGAAGCGCTTGCGGTACACTCCCGTGTACGACCGCACGTCGTGGAGTCTCTTGTACACATCCTCGGGCTGCCGCTGCGAGTGGTCGCTGGCTGTCAGTGCCAGTGCGTCCATGCCCCGCGTCGTTGTATCACTACGGCGAGGAATACCCTTCCAGAATGGGCGTGAGTGAGAGACCGACCTCGTGCGT
>JAADXL010000551.1:0-22761 GCA_023337755.1 Pythium aristosporum | reverse complement strand
GTGGAATTAACCATCCGATAGGTGTAAGTGCTGCAAAAGTAATATCTGTATCTAAGAAATGTAGCTAAAGGAAACACCCAGTCTAGGATCTTAACCTTGACTGGGTGTTTTTGATATGAATACATGTTTTAGAACCCTGATCCGTTGTTCAGATTTTGTTCAAGCCCAGTATGATAACATTCCAAAAGGAGTTGATTGAAAAAAACATTAACCATATGATGTAAACGTACATAAGAATTCACTCGTATATGGAGGCATGATAGTGAAAAGGAATATCCTAATCATTTTGAGTATTATCATGCTGTTTGTTAGTGTCTTTTCACTTGGCAATTGGCATTATATTACCAGTAACCACTCCAAAATTGTACATGATGGAACGGTAAAGATATCCACTGAGCAATTACAAAGACCGGTTAAGCTGGAAGGCGATTGGGATTTCTATCCAAACGTTTTAATTTCTTCTTTGGAACAGATCAACAACGATCAGAATAAACGAATCACACTTGATGTGCCATTTCATTGGAGGGAGTATGTAGAGCCCAATAAAGAGGGAATTTCAGTTGGGACCTATCATGTCAAGGTACATGTACCAACGGAGGGATTCTACGGTTTGTTTATACGGACTATTCGTCAAGCGAATCGTGTGTTTATAAATGATGTAGAGGTAGGCGCAAAGGGGAAGACTAGCACAGTTTTAAGTGAATTTGGGTCCGAGAATGATGATAAATATACCGTATTTGCACGTAGCGAACATAAAGAACTGGATATTGTTATCCATGTAACCAACTACAATTCCCCACAGGCTGGTATTGTCTATCCTATTGAATTTGGTACGATGGCAGCCATTCAGCACCAATATCGTTGGAAAGTATTTTTAGACGCATTAGTAACTATTGGGCATGTGTTGTTCGGAATCATTTATATCTTTACATTTCTACAGAATCGGAAACGTAAAGAGGAACTGTTTTTTGGTCTTTTCACCATTTCATTAGGACTGTATATGTCATTTATTAACCAAAAAGTGTTTTTTCTGTTATTTCCCGACATCTCCCCCTTCAATCAATTGCGTCTACAGCTCAGTATGATTCCGATAGCGCTACTAACTTTAACGCTGTTTATTCATTCGATGTACCCGCAAGTACAAAGAAGAAAAACAATATATATGTTTATGATTTTACTTGGGGTTGTAATTATTTTTTATGGTATTTATAACCCAATTACCCAAAATCACAGAGCTTCTTCAGATTTGGAGTTGTTCCTTAGAAAAATGGCGTATATCTGTGTTACGGCTCCAGTCATATTCTATAATCTATGGACTCTTATTAAAGTAATGTTACATCACCTTGAAGGCGTTCGTTATGTTCTAATCGTGATTTCGGCTATTAGTTGTTATACCATTTTACTGACTTTTAACTTTATAATGGGCGTTCCCATAGATTACACAGAATTCGCATTATTTTTACTAATATTATTCGGATTTGCTTCGTTATTAAATTCCCGTGCAAACCAGACTATTTTAAAAATCCAGGCCTTATCAGAGGAATTGCTCGCACATAATCAAATGAAGGATATATTTTTACTGAAAACTTCTCATGAATTACGGACACCCCTTAACGGTATTTTAAATTTATCAAAGTCCTTAATGGAAGGAGCTCAAGGCCCTCTCAAACGGGCTCAACAGGAGCAAGTCATTTTAATTCATAGTGTGACTCAACGTTTAGGACATTTAGTAGAGGATTTGTTGTTCTCTTCGAATCAAATGACAGGAGAAGTAAGGGTTGTCCCTTCTAGTGTTTCACCCTCTGTTATTACGGAAGTTGTGTTAGAAATTCGTAGTGTGATGCCAATGAATCACCTAGTAAGTATTGATGCAGAGGTTGGTTCGAATTTACCGAATATGTACACAGACGAATTACGTTTTAAGCAGGTTCTATACAACTTGCTGCACAATGCCATTAAATATACAGAAGTTGGAAAAATCACTGTGGCAGCCTATGTCCATCAACATCAGATGGTCATCCAAGTAAGAGATACAGGCTGTGGTATTCCGGCACCAGATATAGACCGTATCTTTGATGCCTTTTATCAAGGAAATAATCATAAAAAAGAAGGGCTCGGTTTGGGATTAAGTATCACTAAAAACATTGTCGAAAAGTTAACAGGCGAGATTTATGTTACAAGTACGGTAGGAGAAGGTGCTATATTTACATTTACAATGCCACTTGCTAATGGCGAGCATATAAGCATTGAGCAATCATCTACCGGGCATAGAGCTAAAGAGTTACAGCTTCAATTGCCACTCATGTATAAAGGAAATAATAAAAAAATACTCGTGGTGGACGATAACCATGTCAATATACAAGTTTTAGCTGAGGCGTTACGACTTAAGGGATATACTGTAATTGCAGTAGATAATGGTTTCGATGCAGTAGACTATATTAAAACGAATCAGGTAGATTGTATGTTAATCGATTTAATGATGAATGGAATGTCAGGTTATGAGCTGTGTAAGCAAGTACGAAAACAATATGATATGTTGGAACTACCGATTATTATCTTAACAGCGATCATGAAGCATTCTGATTTAGTGTTATCTTTACAAGTTGGTGCAAATGATTACTTACAAAAACCTATTTTAATGGATAAACTATTTATTCGTATTGAATCTCTGTTAGCCATCCGTCAATCTTCAATTGATGCAATTGAAGTAGAACTGAATTATTTGTATTCACAGGTCACACCGCATTTTGTCTACAACACGCTGAATACAATTATTGGTTTAAGCTATACAGATATGAACAACACACGAGAAGCACTCTACTGTCTTGCAACCTACTTCCGTGCCAAACTCAATGTCCATTACCGAAATAGCTTTGTCTCTGTTGAAGAAGAGGTGGAGCTTGTCAAGGCATACTTATATATTGAAAAGATGCGTTTTGGTGATCGTTTAAATATTAAATATGATATTGATGAGTCCATTCAATTAATGATTCCAGCACTCTCCATTCAGCCATTAGTTGAAAATGCTGTTTTCCATGGGATCTCTAAGAAACAAGAAGGCGGTACAATTGAGGTAAGTATTCAACGGGAAGGCCAATTTGTCCGAATTAAAATCTATGATAATGGTGTAGGTATTCCTGAGGAAAAACTTCAGAAGCTTATTAATGAAGAAAGCACACGTATTGGTTTTATGAATCCATTAAAGAAATTCAAATTAATGAAAAATGCAAGTTTACGTCTATACAGCGAGGAAGGAAAGGGAACAACTATTGTCGTTTTATTACCAGAGGGTGGTGGAGCATGAACATAATTATTGTTGATGATGAAAAAATGGCAATCGATGTATTAAGTATTATGATTAAACGGCTAACGCAATTCCAGGTTTCAATCCAAGGGACATTTACAAATGCAGTAGATGCCCTTGGTTTTCTGGAGAAAGAGGCCATTGAACTTGTATTTTTAGATATCGAAATGATCGATGTGCACGGTATGCAAATAGCTAGACAAATGTTACAAAAACAACCCTCCTTACAAATCATTTTTGTGACAGCACATTCGCAATTTGCAGTGGATGCTTTTGAAGTAGAGGCTACCGATTATTTATTAAAGCCTGTACATGAAAAGCGCTTGATTAAAGCGCTAACAAAAGCACAGAAAAAATCGCAACTACAAGTTAAAGAGCCCTGTAATAATAAAAAAAAACATTTATACGCTCACACTCTAGGCAGTTTCTACCTGCTTGATCCTCAGCAAGAGGTAGTAAAATGGCGTACAAGGAAAGTACGCGAACTTTTTTTATTTTTATTATTTAATCAAAAAAGACCAATGTCAAACGCCATCATCTCAGAAGAGTTATGGATAAATTTGGACTTTGAAAAGGCCTCAAGTAATTTACATACCTCCATTTATCAATTGAGAAAGCTTTTAAAAGAAAAGGGAATACAAGACCCGATTCAATTAGTGAATAATCACTACCAACTAAATGCTGAAATTGAAAGTGATTATGAGGAGCTCATTCAATTGCTCGAACGGGAAAAACATGATGAAAAATCTATTCAACAGTTAATTAATTGCTATGAGGGAGATTATTTAGTGGAGGAAGATTACTTATGGGCTGTTCAAATAAGACTCCGGTTAAAGCAGGGTGTACTGCATGCACTTGAACAATATGTCACTAGCACAAACTCTGTTAATTCTTTATTGAAATATAACTGCTTACAAATGTTGCTGGGACTAGATGAATTCAATGAACAATATATGTTTCTATTGTTAGAATTCTTAATTGAACAAAACAAAAAACAAGATTGTTTAAAATTCTTTGAAACTATACAAGCAAAACTAGCTGAAATTGGTCTCTCTGTTCCCGAAAGGATTCATAGAAGATATAACGAATATTTGGTCAACGTATAAATTAAAATAAAGACTAAGATAGCTGCTCTGCTTCAGTGGCTTTTAGTGTTTGCTCCTAATCACGGATTTTTTCCGGTTGATGGACGGTTTCCTGATCGAACTGACGATATTTCGCTAGTCACTGATGTAACGTGCTTTTAGGGATATTCAGTTCTTCCGCGACGTCAGACATCTTCTTCGTTTGCTCTTGAATGTACTTTGACCGTTTGCTTTTTAAACTCTTCATTGTAGCGTTGCCGTTGTTCTCCCATGAGTGGACACCTCATCTTTCGTTAAGCTCATTATTCCTTTTCGCTAACGTTGTGTCCACTTTTTATTCTAGCTGCACTCAGTTCGTTAAACTAAAAAAAGCCAGCTCAGTGAGCGGTGATGTATCCACAAGACTTGTTCTGGCTTTCATGATCCAAAAGGGGAGTCCCGCCATGTTTACATGGTTTGGGACACCCCTTTTTAGGTTATCTATGCTGATTTTTATTTCTGAGCCGCAGCCTCAATGTCTGCATATGCCCAGTGTGTTGCAGGTACGTCTGTAAAAGATGGCGTAATCACGCCTGTTAATGGAGCGCGGTTAAACAATACATTCAGTACTTTCACGGCTTCAGCACGAGTCAATTTGCTGTCCGGTTTAAACGTACCATCGTTGTATCCAGTCATCAGGCCTGCGGATTGCACGTAGGCAAGCGCATCAGAAGCCCACAGGTCGGTGGATACATCTGTGAATACAGCGCCAGCCGCTGCTTGTGGCGTGCTACTTGTTGTGTCTGCGCTTTGTTGCAGCATCCAGCGGTACGCAATGGTTGCCATTTGTGCACGGGTGATCGAACCCTCAGGTGCAAATTGAGTGGCGCTCACGCCATTCATGATGCCTGCGGATTGCGCTTTTTGAATACCACTGGCTGCCCAATGAGCTGCCGGTACATCGGTATAGTTTACAGCGTTCGCAGATGAGATTTTCGCTTCATCAGACAGATTACGAGCCAGCATCACTGCCATTTGCGCACGGGTTACGAATGCATCCGGGCGGAAATCAGCACCAAAGCCGTTGATATACGGGTTGAGTGAGCTTTGCGATGCTTTCAGTCCATCCACCACAACGAGGGTGAACGTGCTGAATTTGTTGACGGTAAACTCGATGCCTTCACTGGAGTCACTAAGCTTCACTAGTTTGCCTTGAATCAACTCTTTCGTACCGTCACTGTGTTCAATATACACAGCAAGGTTGTCCAAAGCCTGCTGGCGGGCAGCAGGATCGGTTGGCAGACTTCCCTGCAGCGGCAATGTCAGTGTGACTTCATGGCTTTGCATATTCGTTTCAATTTCAACCGGACGAGCCAGTACTTTCACGTTTGAATTTGGAGTAATCTGTTGAATCAACTGCTCTTTCTTCGCACGTTCTTCCACTTCTTTGCGCTCGGATTCTTTTTTCAATGGAACAACGCGGAAGTACAGATCCTGGTCGAATCCGGCAATCGACTTCGTCGGAACCGAGATGATTGCATTCTCTGTGGAAATCTCAAGGTTAAGTCCACCATCATTCAGCTGTTTCACTGCTGCTTTTGGCAGTTCAATACGTGTCTCGGACACGGCATCTTTGGCGTCAGGGATGACAATGCGTGCTGTGTTCATGCCCAGTTGTTTCGCTTTTTCCACCGATTCCTTGGCAATCGCTTCAGACATCTTCACGAGGTCTTTAATGGTACCGTCTGCCTCGGTTGTTCGTGTGATTGGTGTTTTGGTCAGATTGGTGCCGTTAGCTCCGTTGACATCAACCACGATCTGTTCCTGCTTGGTTGCTGGCGCAGGCGTGGAGGTTACCGGTGCAGTTGTGGACGATCCACCACCTGTGCTTCCACCCGGGTTAGGTGTTGAACCATTTCCGTTATTGCTATCGCCATTTGCCGTGAAGACAATCTTCACCGCACGACCTGGCATTTCGTCACTGATTGCTTTGTAACGAACCCATACCGTTTTGTCCCCGCTAAAATCAAATTTCTGAATGGAGGCAACATCAAGCCAGTTCTGACCACCATTGAAGGAGATCTCCATCGTGTCATCCAAGCCAGTTATTGTGTTGGTTATATCATTCCCCTTCACATTAGGGGCCGTAAAGAATCGGTTGATTACGTATTGCAAGTGCGAAACACTCTCATAACTGTCTTCTTCGTTGAGAACCCACTCTGCAAGTTCTTTTTTGCCTTCTGGGCTGAGTTCAGCTCTCTTGGACAAATCAAGTTCACCTGTGAGATTGAATTTGTATTGATCAAAGAAATTGTGTCCATTAAACTGGTCCATCATGGTTGTCTCAAGCCATTGATTCATTTGGTCTATAGTCGTGGCATTCTCAATAGGTTCGAAAGGCATGGATAGGAGTCCAAGGACAAAGTGCGGATCAGCGATCTCCACTTCAGCCTGTTTTGAAACTCGTTCCACTCCCAATAAATGCAGGTACTTAAAAGTAAATATAGGTTTGTTCACCTTGCTTAGTTCCAGATGATGTAGTCCGACTTGACGAAGCATATCTGTCTCAGGGTCTTCAAAATAATCGGGTCCTTCAGATAGTTTCTGTGCAAATAGGTCCAGCTTACCTTGAAGTACGCCTAGTTCCCTCTGCTCCCAGATCAACTGAGCTTGGACAGCAAGCTCGATCATATATTGAACTTGTTCCTTATTTTCATAGTTCTTTTTGATATTATCGATCAGGAACTCAGCCACATAGTCTTTGACCTGCTTAGATAAAGAACCGTATTCATTTGGTAAAGTAATACCCAAATCAGGATTCTCCATAGCCAGACGCATAGCGTCTATATTTTGGTTAACTCTTGCAGCATTTACGGCAGCTAGCGGATCAATCTCATTTTCATCATCGAGGAATGCATCAAATGCAGTCTGAATGGCCCCAAAACTTGCATACCCACCAATCGGTCTTTGACTAATCATGTGATCCGCTAATTGCTCCAGAACTTCCGGCGTCAGGTTATCCATTTTGCCAATATCCAATGGGAAGCTTGACATCGGGTTTTCTGCGTATTCGCTGTTGTAATCTTGGATATCCTTCTGAAGGACACGGAACTTCTTCAACGATTCCAACATATCCTCAATCGTATTTGCCTGATCAATGAAAGGCGTTTTTTCAAAAGCTGTGTCTGTATACTTCAGAACACTAGAAATGGACGGTGTTCTTTTGAATCTAAGTTCGTATATATAAGCTGTTGTACGTTTATCCATCTCGGAGGAATTGCGATATGCATCAATGAGTTGATAAAATCTGTCTTCTGGACCAGGGTAATCAAAATGCTGCCCGCGTTCTGCCTGTTTCGCATACATGTCATCAAGTGCAAACCTTGAAGCAGGTTCCCCGATTTGGCGAGTCACTTCAAGGGCTTTCAGAGCTAATTGCACCAAAAACTGAACTTGCCCTTTGTTTACGTATCCAGCGCTTGTTGGTGGGTCAATATCTAATAAGTATTTTGCAACGGCCACCTGATCTTCTAAAGGCAAAGATTTAAAGTCAGGCTCGGCTATGAATTGCTCATTACTAAGCAGCAAAATGGCCTCTTGGACAAATTCATCGCTGTTACCCCGGTCTGCCTTCTTTTTGAGTTCGTTATACTGATCCAACTCATTCAGCTGCACAGTGAATTCGATAGATTGCATTTGATATGCAGTTTCCAAATTTCGATCTTTAACAACGACATTGAAATAGTACGTATCGCCTTCTACTAAATTCGTGATTATTTTCGTAAATGTACCATCTGGAAGAGAAGCTGAGCCATTAATCCAGTCATCATCGTAGGGATGACCTGATGTTACGCTGATTTCTTCCATATTTTCAAGATCAGAATCATTAGATATGTAAACCTGGTAATTTACATCAGGTGGTGTAGAAGATTCGGATCGTGCATACTCCCACTGTAGTTCTATTGAGTTCTCGTCCACATACTTTATCGTTAATAGACCATTATTCCCTGGTACCGGATACGATGCCCCTGCATTTACCTTTCCTGCCGGTACTGCTAACCAAGGAGCTACTAACACCAAAATGAGCAACATGCTTATTAACTTCCTGTATTGCATATATTCTTTCCTCCCTCATCTCACTTCTCAAAATATAGGCCTATTGTAGTACACAGTTCTGAACGGATTCTGAACATTCGCTCCAATAAACGGAAAAAAATCCGGCCTGTAGGTGAAAAACAAGCCGGATTTCAAATTTTTTTCATCATTTTTATTTCTTCGAGTAATTATAGAGACCTACGTTTCACAAAATTTAAGATACCCGTCACGCCCCCTGCGCTCCTTCACCAATCCATGGCACAACCACAAGCAGACGGATCAAATCATCGTGTATCCGCCATCCACAAACAATGTGCTTCCTGTCGTGAATGTATTCGTCATGAGATACGTAACCGTATGCGCAATCTCCTCATTGTAGCCCACACGCTTGAGCACAGACAGCTTCTCATAACGGAACCAAGCAGATGAATAATGTGAAGAAATTAGCGGAGGAATCCCATAACTAAGCGAAAGCACAATAAAACATATGGCGGCCCCTTCACCCTTTTGGAAACAAACTTGTTTAAGACTGGCGCGTCAGCTATACTTTCGTTCAGATGCACAACGGATAAGCAAGGCTGAACAGACATATTAAACAAAAACACTTGCACCTTGTTGGAATAACGGGAAAGGGAGGACATGTAATGTTGCAGCTTTCGGAAAAACAGGCACAGGATATTGTCGATAAAATGATGCAGGACATTCCCTACAACATCAACATCATGAATGAGCAGGGCATTATTATCGGAAGTGGACAGAAGGAACGCGTCGGTACAATTCACCAGGGAGCTGTTCGTGCCCTGACCACCGGAAACAGAGTTGAAGTTTGGCAGGATGGCAGACTGGAGAAGATGGGCACCAACGAACCGATCCAGATCAATCATCAGCATGTCGGTGTCATCGGCATATCCGGGCATCCAGATGAAGTCCGTCCGTTCTGCAACATTGTGCGTACGACTGTATCTCTCCTGATCGAACAACGCAATCAATTAGAAAGTCTGGCCCATGAAGCTTCTCGGAAAAAAGCCTTTCTGGAACGGCTGCTTGCCCACTCCGGTTCCTATTCGCAGAAGATCAGGAGGGAAGCGGCGCAACACCATATCGATCTGCAACTGCCGACGGTTCTACTATACATTCGCTTTCTTGTAGACGGCTCCGAGCTTAACACAGAAACAAACCGAGTATTACTACAGTTCCCCTCTTTCTCGATCGAGGAAGAGGGTCAAACGCAGATTATCCTGATCCAAAGCGAATCCGACATTGATTCGATACTCCAGCTTGTACATCAGGAACAGCCTCAAGCTTTCATCTCTGTTAGCAGACGGGAAGCCAGCATTGCCGTTTGTTATGAACAGGCGAGATCTGCCATGAACATCTTGCTCGCGCTTCGGCCTGCGGCACCATTGATCCGTTATGATGATGTGCAGTTTTTGGTGCGCTTCAGCACGGCCAATCTGGCCCGCCATAACAACGTCGTCAGCAAGCTGGAGGACACAGCAGATCTGCTGGACACACTCCGCAGCTTCATTCATCATAATGGCAGCATGTCAACGACTGCCGACGATCTCAACATCCATCGCAATACACTGCAATATCGGCTCAAACGGATCCAAACCCTTACAGGCAAAGACCCGCGCAATTGGCTGGAACTCATTGAACTTACCCACGGACTACTCGCGTCTTATCAGTAGGTCCCAAAATATAAAGAGACTGAACGCGAATGCCCCTATCCATGCAGATATGCACCGTTCAGTCTCTTTATGCTCCCAA
Organism: Pythium aristosporum; assembly: GCA_023337755.1. Lineage (NCBI taxonomy): Eukaryota > Oomycota > Peronosporomycetes > Pythiales > Pythiaceae > Pythium > Pythium aristosporum. Next base: position 12,528 of record JAADXL010000551.1, on the reverse strand, counting down.
TACTCACATAACCGAATCACAGAATGTTAAGAAATCAGTCCCAGTTTCAGCACTCTTGCAATATTCTCGGTTGTACGCTCCACATTCTCTGGACCTTCGCCCAGAAGTCGTTCCAGATCGGCCGCACCCGGCACAATACCGAACACCGCGTCAATACCTTCCGTGTACAACGTATCTATCCCTTCACCAACGTAACCCGCGATGGCGATAACCGGCTTGCCTGCTTCCTTGGCTGCACGCGCCACACCGTAAGGCGTCTTGCCAAATTTCGTTTGAAAGTCGATGCCACCTTCGCCCGTAAACACCACATCCGCATGTACCAACTTGTCACGTAATCCTGTATATTCAATGACAATTTCAATGCCTTTGCGCAACACAGCCTGTGTGAAAATCAAAAGCCCTGCGCCCAAACCACCTGCCGCACCTGCACCCGGCACATCACGTATATCCTTGTGCAACTGCTGCTTTACGACATTCGCATAATGGGACAGATTCGCATCCAGTACCTGCACCATCTCCGGTGTAGCCCCCTTCTGCGGCCCAAAAACTCGGGAGGCGCCATGCTCCCCGCATAATGGATTCGTTACATCACAGGCCACAATGAGTTCTACGTCCTTCAATCGTTCATCCAGGCCGGATACATCGATATGAGCCAACTGATTAAGTGCCCCCCCTCCACGCGGAAGTGGATGCCCGTCTGCATCCAGGAACTTCGCGCCAAGCGCTTCGGCCATACCTGTACCGCCATCGTTGGTCGCACTGCCGCCGATTCCAATAATGATTTTGCGAATACCCTGATCCAGACACGCTCGAATCAACTCTCCCGTGCCATAGGTTGTCGTGCGAAGCGGGTCCCGGGTTTCCTTGGTCACCAGATGAATGCCGCTCGCTGATGCCATCTCAATCGCCGCCGTTAACCCATCGCCCAGAATACCATACTGAGCAATTACGGGCTGCCCAAGCGGCCCGCTAACCTCTCTCTGGTGAATCACACCGCCAGAAGCATCCACCAGCGACTGAACTGTGCCTTCACCTCCGTCCGCCATCGGTACATGGATATAGTTCGCGGTTGGGTAGATTTTACGTAATCCTTTCTCCATGGCCACGCATACTTCTTTTGCTGTCATGCTCTCTTTAAATGAATCCGGCGCCAGTACAAATGTCGTCTCTCTCATCTTCTCCCACCCCATCCATGTTATTAAAGGATAAATCCGTAGATTAACGTCGCTACAATCGCCATTGTTCCGCCCACAATCGCTTCATAAGGAATAACGCCCATCCGCTGCCGGATCGTCATCTTCATGCTATCTGCCGAGACGTGGAAGTAATTGCCCTGTGGCAAGGAATCGATGACTGTCGCACCCGTGTGCACCATGACCGCCGCAGCGAGTGGAGCGGTTCCCATGTTCAGAATTGCATCTCCGAATGAACCGGTGGCAAGTATAACACCCGTCGAGGTGGAAGCTGTCGCTGCCGCCATCAGAATACCGGCAATCGGTGCCAGGAAGGTACCAGATATCCCGGATGCTTCAATAAGAGTAACCACCTGACCTGACAGGTCGGATGCAGAGATAAGTCCTGCAATGCCCCCGGCGCCAATCAGAATAAGGACGGTGGCTGTCATTTTGTTTAACCCAGAAGTCGTGTATTTCACAATGTTCTTGCCTTGTCCCATGGCCAGCATACCGATGATACCTGCAATCGGGAGAATGTACATCGCATCCACTTTGAATGTGGACAGCGCTGCAACGCCCGTAATGGAGCCTATCGGATTAATCATCAGCAGGATGATCGCAACTAAAGGTGCCACAATCGCCTTCTTCAGTGGAGGGTACTGCGACGTGTCCACTTCACCCTGCTCTGCTTCATCAGCAGATACCATTACTCCCTTGTTTTTGAGCATTGAAGCTACGATAACGGTTACAATTAATCCGCAGATGGCTGGAATTACGCCTGCCAGCATGACATTGCTGAGATCCAGATCGAACCCCCGTGCCGCAGCAATCGTATTGGGATTCGGTGAGATAATATTCCCCGCCTTGCCTCCACCGGATAAAGCTAGCAAAAGAGCCAGCTTGGATATGCCCATTTTGTTGCCGACAGACAGCGCAATTGGCGCTACGATCAGGACGGCTACGGGAATAAACACCCCAACGGCTGTAATAATCATCGTTGCCAGCGCCAAAGCCAGAATGGCCTTACTGCCGCCGAATTTTCGTACGATGGCCTGGGCAATTGTCTCTGCCGCCCCCGACTCCATCATGACACCAGCCAGCACCCCGGCAGCCAGTACACGAAGCACGGTACCCATGACACTTTGTGTGCCGTTCACCAGTATATTTACGGTCTCTTCCAGATTGGCTCCGCCAATTAAAGCGCCTACAATTGCGCCCAGAAATAAAGAGTAGACCGGATTCAGCTTCTTCAGAATCAGTATAATCGCAATTGCAAGTCCTGCCAGTGCGCCGATCCAGCTAATTGTTAAAGGTTCCATTGTCCATTGCCCCCCATGCACTTGTTGAACACGCTTTCATTATAGTTGCTGGTGAGCCAAATAAATATTGATGAACAGACGAAATTGATTGTGCATATGCACAATCAAGAGTGGAGACAATCTCGAAAGGGTACCATTTCGCTTCAAAGTGCTAACGAACCTACCGCACTCTAAACGACGGACTTTCAAAGAATGCAAATAATAACGAACTTCAGTGACGTTATTTCGGTACAAAAGCGGCGTCAGAGCCTAAACATCGACTCATTCGATGAAATAACATCCCTGTGATTCGTTACATATCAGAACTGTGCAAATGGGAGCGAATAACGTGCGCCAGGTTCATTAGACCAAAATAACGCTAACTGAGGCATCCATTGTCAGATTGATGACTTATAGGACAGTCCGTCCCATCACACAGGTATCTTCGCCGCTTCCTAGAGCAGCACACGGTGTTCCATTATATTTTTCATACTGATATGGGATTTGGATGGCCCAAGCTTTACAAGGGAGTCCTGAAACTCAGCAAGCTCTTCAATGGTTGCCGTCTGTACCTTGATCAGATAGTTGTACTCCCCGCTAATGCGGTATAAATCCGTGACCTCAACGGCCTGTTCACAGAAGTGAACGAATTCCTCACAATGCTCTGTTTTGAGCAAAATAAAAGTCGTTGTTCCACGGTTTAGTTTGGCCAGATCATAGATTGTTGAATATCCCGTTATGACCCCATTTTCCTCCAGTTTGAGGATTCTCTCCTTAACGGAAGGTTGGGACATGTTCACCTCTTTGCTAATCTGTACAATTGGCATACGTGCATGGTGCTGAAGCAAGCGCATAATCTGCTGGTCGATCTCATCTATAATATACCCCACTTGTAGAACCTCCCGAGAACTAGGCTAATTTAATAAGCTATTTTGGTTAAAAGAACTAATAAACTCTAACTCACACCCCATCATATCCTTTGATATCGCATGGTTCCAATGCGCCGCTCCTTTTATACTTTAGAATACAATCTAAAGAAGGAGTGATGAGCATGAGTGTAAAGGGACTTGCTCACGTAGCGATTCAAGCACGTAATTATGAGGATACCCTGTCGTTCTATACGGATGTATTAGGATTTAAAGTCGGTCACTCCTGGAGTCTGCCTAACTTCCAAATTACTGAAGCGTGCATGATGATCTCACCAGATCAACGGACCTGCATTGAACTGTTTGACCCTGGAGCCGTAATCGCGGCCGAAGGCGAACCGGCAGGTTCTCCGGAAGAAGTGAAGCATGGGGCATTGCTGCATTTCGCCTTTTACGTAGACAATGTGGAAGAGATCTACGAGCGAGCGCTTGCTCATGGTGCAAAACCTTATGTTCAACCCGATTGGATCTCACTCGGTGATCCCCCGCTCCAGGTTCGAAATGCGGTTGTGCATAGTCCAAACGGTGAAGTGATCGAATTCCTCGAAGAGGTTGACTTTGATCGTTCCTCCGCACCATCTATTTAACGTTACACAAACAGCCTGTCACCCGCGAAATCTGTGGCAAACAGGCTGTTTTAGCGTTTATTTCTCAGTCTACTAACCAGTGTCTTCAGAGGTGTCGGACACCTCTCACTTTTACTCTTCTTTCTGCTCTTCGTTTCCTGGCCTATACGCACTTAACTTCCCTTCATACACCAGCTGCAGTTGTTCACTCTGGCGAAAATCATCCGGGGTCACCAGCGCAGGCAGCTTGTTCCACAGCTTGATGCCTGAGCGTTGCAGAATCTCAGCAACAAATTGAGAGCAAAAGTAAGAGTTGCTGAACTCTACCGGCTCCTTCAATGTAATACCGATCACACCAAGCAGATTGTACATATATTTCTGGCGGCTGCGAATGAAGATTTGCAGCACCCTTTTCATTTTTTCCACTTCACGCTCCGTCACCTGAAGCTCATAAATCACACATGTGGTATTCGGATATTTACTGTATGTACCTGTCTGAATGTCTTCCTTCACAAACCCGCCGTTGAGCGGATTGCTGGGATGCTTGCGACCAAAGCTGTACAGCTCGGATAATTCACGGTCAAATGAGATGGAGGCATGATTATATGGCGCTCTGGTGTAACTCTGGATCACTTTGGTAAACAACGTTCCCGTATTTGTAAGCAGGATATAGATCGAGCGTTTATCTGTCATAACGAAATTTCCCCTTATCAAGTTGGCACTATTCCTTCATAATAACATAGGTACCCTATATTGGAGTCTTACTTCTGGATAAGCAGGTGATTGTACTTGAGCAGTTCACTCTTTACCTTAACACTGATTTTTATAGCTTTATTGGTCATACATATCGTATACAAAATCATTACGAAGCTTCAGCCGGACAAAGATTATTCGGGGATTGGCAACAAGATCAAAACCTGGTGGGGCATGTTGGTCATCTTCTGTCTCGCCACCCTCTTCAATCCGATTGTTTCCCTGATCTCCCTCATGGTACTCACATTTTTTGCGCTGAAAGAGTACTTCTCCATGATCCGCAGCACCCGCAAAGCGGACCGTAGGCTGTTTCTATGGGCGTATCTGGCGATCCCGGTGCAATTCTATTGGATCTATATTGGATGGTATGGAATGTTTATCGTGTTTATTCCGCTGTATGTCTTTCTGGTGCTGCCCCTGCCACGCCTGATTAATAAGGGGACGGTCGGGTTCCTGCGTAGTGTCAGCTCGACGCAATGGGGATTGATGCTGATGGTATTTGGACTTAGTCATCTGGCCTACTTTCCGTTTGCAACGCCGGAATATGGATCAAAGCTGGTCCTGTTCCTGGTCGTGTTAACCCAGCTGAATGATGTCGTGCATTATCTGGCCTCGCTCTATCTGGGCAAACGCAAAGTGGTGCCTACCGCCAATCCTTTTTTGACATGGGAAGGGTTCGCCTGTGCATTCGTTGTAACCACCGCTGCTTCTTATTTTATTCATCCTTATCTGACCCCGTTTGATGCACGTTTCGCGCTGTTCATTGGTGTATTAATTGGTCTGGCTGGATTCTTCGGAAGTCTGACGGTTTCTGTCCTGAAGCGGGACTTGTTAATCGGGGATGACAATAAGTTCGATGCGCTGAAAAAAAGCTACCTGAGCCGGGTCGACAGCCTGACGTACACCTCTCCAGTAATGTTCCACGTGGTGCGTTATTTCTTCGACTTCATGTAGGAGCAGGTCTCACTCTAGCCCACATAAAAAAAGAAAACAGTTCATATTTTGAAATTAATTATCAAGTTGAAACACCTTTCGCCCTAAATTTTATAAATTATCCATTATAGTTGTAAACGCAAAAATACCTCCAAGTCTATCTCCGTAATCTAAATTACGGGTTAAAGTTTTCTTGGAGGTTTTAGGGTAATGTTCAGAAGAATTAACGTTTTATACTTAACTGCCGTAATCGAATGAATTCCAGAATGTCGTTTAATTCCCGGAAATTATCATTATGATGCCTTTTATCGTCATTAGAATGAATGTGAAAAGGGTCAAATTGTATGATCGAAGCGGGTATGCAAATCAATTTAGAAAAATCATGAAACACAATTGTTTTTCTAATACTCCTGCTATCGCTTCGTATCCCATTTGCACCATCACGAACCTCAGATATGATATCTGAAAAGTTACTCTCAATACAAAGGAAATTACTTTTTCTTATCTCTAAACTCAAGCCTTTGCCTCCCAAGCAAGTGCTGCCAAACTTGAGCATCGGTTTCTTCTTCTGGTGTCAGTTTTTCTTTTGTCCCGAGCGTTCGTTTAAATTCATCACCGTATTTATCTTCGTAGTAAGCAATTTGACGAGTGTAATACTCTAAGTCGCTTTCTTCCTTTTGCATGCTTTCAGCTTCCTGGGCCTGCCACATGCTGACAACATCACGAATAAGAATTCTTTTTCCGGATGTTGTAATAAACTCAGTGTCATCAGGAATTTTATTATGTTTTTTAGAGCCAGCTTTTTTGAATCCAACAAATCGATTCTGCTTGAGCCAGTTGTGGATGGTCATTACGCTAACGCCAAAGAATTTAGCTAATTGGCTGGGGGAATATTCTTCAGCCAATTTTAGTGCCTCTACTTGAGATACAGGTGGAGTGCCACTATCAGTTGCAACAATTAATGCATGTTGAAGCAGTTGTTCAAACTTTTTTTGGAAGGCCTCATGATTCTCAAAAATAGCCTCATCAAATTCCTGCACTATACTTTCATTATCACGTAAAGCATGAGCAAGAACTTTAAACAATAATACACTGTTTTCAAAATCACCTAATTTGAAAGCCAACTCCTGAGCAATATAATTGGAGTTTTTATTAAATTGACTTTTCTCACTGTATGTAATAGGCATTAACATCTCACCTCACACTCCTATACTAGAACATTTACACTTTAAATTCAATAACCAACTTACATAAACTTAAACTTACCTAAACAAAGTTAAAGTTTTTTAATAGTATAATTCACAAAACTATTTTTATACCTGTTTCTAGAATATTCCCCCTAAAAAATAGATAACAGCCTCAGTTCTAGTATAAAACTGAGGCTGTTGTCTAAAATATCTAATTGTTTACTTATCGGGGTAAACTCAGACCTCCACTACTTCAACGCAATTTCCTTTTCCGAGGTGACCTCTTTCCCCTCTTCATTGGTAAAGACAAATGTCGCTTTGCCGCGCTCACCCTTCATCTCATCCGAATAGATAAATCCGGAGAATTGCCCGTCACCACTGATATAAAATCCTTCTTTTCCATTCGCGCCATGTTCGATTGCTTCCTTATAGGAATTCACAATCGTCACCATATTGGACGTCCAGCGCATTTCGGATAAAGCGTAGCCCTCAGGAATTTGTTTTATTGCAAAGTCAAAGCTGTTACCTTTGGACGGCTTGTCCGTCTGATCAATCACGATCATGACCTGTTCTTCCGCATCAGCGGAGGATTCCGATTGGATCGAAGGCTTGCCTTCATTCCCACTTTCGTTCTCCTGATTATTGTTATTCTTCGCCTCAATATTGGGAACGGAACTATTTCCTGCTTCCTCTATGGGCTGCTTCGATTGTGGATAGGCGTGTTCCTGTACGGATTCGTTGTTGTTTTTCGCTCCACATGCGCTGGTCAGCAGCAGGATACATAGGGCAGACACCCAAAGTATAGATTTATTTTTATTGATATTCATCATTGGAACTCCCTCCATGTTCATCTAAAGTTACGAGCCTCATGCATTCATCCAAAAAGGATTTTCCACTTCACACTTCTATAGTAATTACTACACCATATAGTCTCACATTAAGCTCCATATTATGTAAATGAGTTATAAAGTTAATCATCACCAAGAAATACAGTGACAATTACTGAACTGTTTTTTAGCTTTCTCCCCCAATAACAACCTCCAAAAGGTTTAAGGACTCTCTCGATTATTTCATCGATAGGCATAATCATCAACGTACATAAAAAACACACTATATCAGGTACAAAACATACATAATCGGGAAATACATAAGATAGGTATGAAACTAGGGGGGATGGATTTGAGGTATGGAGTAATATCTGCATGTGACCATTTTGATTGTAATTATGGAAAAGTAGAATTTGTTATGGATGCTTTATCTGAGGAGGCGGCTTCGGTGGCAGCTAACGCTCTTAATCGTACATCAGAAGTACTTTGTCCAGTTTGTAAAAGTAGACTTGGTTACTTTCCGGAAACTACTGAAGATAATTATGATGAAAATTAAAAAACCTTCGCCAAAGGCGAAGGTCTGAGGCCCACCATGGGGCATATAAGTGTGTTTCTTAGGCCCACCATGGGGCATTAGTTTTTTTACGTTTCTTACCTGATGTAATTTTATCCCAAACAGACAAATTAGTCAACATTTTTTTGTTTTTCTTGATGCATCTCTTCAAAAGATTGGATCGCCGTTTGTATTTCTTCATATGCTTGTTGACGGATATCTTCTCTTGATTTTTCGACTCTATTTGAAGCGTCCCTCTGCTCAACAGCCTCCACCCAGTTCTTTAACAATTTATTTCTAGAAGTGGACGCAGGTAGGATGTATGGGGCTCTTTTTATGGAGTGAATTTTTTCATCAGCATACAGCTGGTAAGTTAACTCACCTTTACTATTGTTAACTATTCTTACTGGTCGATTTAAATGATTAAATTGAAGTTCAGGATCATCCAAAACTGGTAATGTATCTAAAAAACTTTCACGAATAAATTCATTGTACAGGCTGCGTTCCTTTAGCCCATAAATTCGGAACCCATCCTTAATACGATTTTGTTGCACTGGTGAAAGTTTTACATTTTCTCTACTGTTTGTTGTTGGGTTTAAATGCCTTACCTTTCTAATTCTTTTACGGCTTACACTTGTAATTTAACTCATAAGAACAACAGTTTCTCCTTGTAAAAATCCGACTCTCCCTATATTGAATGTTAAATCAGTTTCTATGGTTTTATGAGATTTGAAACTTGTGGTTGGAATAATGCTTACATTATCCCTTTTCCTTTGTTCCTCCCACACAATACCATAATGGAAATTATCCAATTCGGAGCCTAAACCAGCAAAATCGACACATACAATTGTGAAGCTAGTTGTAATAGGTTTTATTTCTCCTTGCTGGCTTTTAACGGTATCTCTGTTAGCTGACTTTATGTATCTTTCTATTCGGGAAAGAGTATCCCCCCTTGTAAAAGTAGGTTCTCCAGAGTCATCAGTGATATTAGCCAGTAGGCTAGTTAACTGTCGAACCTTTTCATCCTCTAATAATTGTTTGTAAAGAGATAATATATGATTCTTTTCATGATCAGGTTTGTTCAATAAAGAACGTAAAACTTCTTCTAACATTGAATCACTTCTCTCTAAATAGTTTATGACAGTTTTCTAAATGTATTGTCATTATACTATTTTTTCATAGTGAATTAGAAAAAACATGTTTCTTCCCCTCCTGTGTTATCGGGCACCCCTAGTAGCCGACCAGTTTTTGCACCGTAAGCCTGATAATCAGATTCTGGACCCGATAACTTTTCATTGATTTCTATGAACATAATTCAGTACACCACTACACTTCGATGCCCCCTGAAATGTTGGCATGTTACCCTGATAGGGTCAAAAAATATGCTATATGAGGGAGGAAAAAGGTTGAATCGTTTTGTTTTTATGATGCTTGTTATACTCGCCACCTCGCTTATGGGTTCATCCTTTGCTGTGGGCAAAATTGGACTGGCTTATATCTCACCCATTCTGCTGGTTGGTATCCGATTTACTCTGGCAGGAGGATTGATGGCTCTGTGGGTGCGAAATAAAAACCTTCCCGTGACCGCGCCTGACTGGCTCCGGTTATTCGTCATCGGCATGTTCCAGACGACAGGTGTAATGGCCTGCATTTTCCTAAGCATGCGTACAATTCCTTCCGGACAGACATCCATTCTCACGTTTACGAATCCGCTATTGGTGGTTCTTCTTGGGAGTGTATTTCTTGGTCTAAGATATCGGGTATACCAGTGGCTTGGGGTGCTGATCGGTGTAACAGGGGTCTTCATTACGCTTGGATTCCATCTTCAATTCTCGGAAGGAACATTACTGGGTATGGGCTCTGCCCTGTCCTGGGCCATAGCTACTGTCCTGGTCAAACAATGGGGATCACGCTTCAACACGTGGGTGTTAACGGCATATCAGATGTTATTCGGCGGGCTAACGCTGTTATTGCTCAGTTTCACCATGGAATCAACAAAGCTCATCCTGAATACCACGTCCATAGGGGTGATTCTATATCTGGCGATCCTCGGTTCCATTGTGCAGTTCGCAACATGGTATTACCTGTTAAGCAAAGGTGACCCAGGGAAAACCAGTGCCTTTCTATTTCTCGCTCCATTCTTCGGTGTCTTATCCGGCTGGCTGCTTCTGGGGGAAGTCATTCAGAATTACGTCTATGTGGGCGGGCTATGCATATTCCTGGGTATCTTTCTGGTAAACTGGACTGGACGAGCAAATAATAAGGAAGTATTGATAAAATAAATATTCATGCCTGATTTTCGGCGATGCCCTGTGCATCGTTTTTTTATAATATCAACAAGGATAAACTTTACTGATATAAGGACGTGCGCCAATGATCTCTGCTGATCTGAAGAAACAATACTATGAGGCTCTTGTGGCCAAGGATTCGGAATACGAAGGTTTATTCTATGTAGGCGTCAAGACGACTGGTGTATTCTGCCGGCCTACATGTCCCGCCCGAAAGCCAAAATTCGAAAACTGTGAATTCTATGAGACGGCGCAGCAGGCATTGCTGGCTTCGTATCGCCCTTGCCAGCGTTGCCGCCCGTTATCTCATCCCAATCAGGTATCTGATGTGGTGCGTGTATTGGTGGAAGCCGTGGAGAACAATCCGGAGAAGCGTTGGAAAGGACAGGATTTCAAGGCATTATCCATCGACGAATCCACGGCCAGACGTCAGTTCAAGAAGCGATTTGGCATGACCTTTGTCGAGTATGCGCGCGCGCGCCGCATGGGGCTCGCCCTGAAAAATATTCGCTCCGGTCGCACGGTCATTGATGCCCAGCTATCCACCGGTTACGAATCCGGCAGCGGGTTCCGGGACGCCTTCTCGCGAATCATGGGCGCAGCACCTACACAAGTGCATGAAGAACATGTATTGAAAGCGTCCTGGATCGACACACGCCTCGGACCCATGATGGCTGTAGCCGATGAGAAAGCATTATATCTGCTCGAATTTGTGGATCGCAGAGGTCTGGAGCGTGAGGTGGAACGGTTGCGCAAACGGACGAAGTCGGCCATTGTACCTGGGATTACAGAACCGATCCGTTCAATCGAACGGGAACTTGCGCAGTATTTCGAAGGAACATTAACTTCATTTCACACCCCGTTGTTCTGTTTAGGAACACCATTTCAGAAGAGCGTCTGGGAACAGTTGACCGCGATCCCGCCGGGGGAAACGAGGTCGTATCAGGATATTGCGAATGCGCTAGGTAAACCAACGGCATGCCGAGCCGTGGCACAGGCCAACGGAGCCAATCAGCTCGCCATTGTAATTCCATGTCACCGTGTGATCAATGCCAGTGGTGAACTGGGTGGATACGGAGGAGGGCTGACGCGCAAAAACTGGCTTTTAGCTCACGAGAGAAAGGATACCTGAGTAACCAATGAGGTAAGAACGGCAAGTGTTGTTATGGGGATTGCAGCTATATAACCGAGGAGAGAAGCCATACATGAGTACCCTAAAAGAAAAAGCAGTGATGTTTCACCAATTCCATGTGAAAGGGAATCCATTGGTTCTGGTCAATGTATGGGATGCCGGAAGTGCACTAGCCCTCCAATCTGCTGGAGCAACAGCAATCGCTACCGGTAGCTGGTCCGTAGCTGCCGCCCATGGTGAACAAGATGGAGAAGCGATGCCATACCAACTTGTCCTGGCCAATCTGGCTAGGATTACCGCAAGTGTGAATCTGCCTGTAACAATCGATATTGAGGGAGGGTATGGCAGGTCTGCGTCAGAAGTGAAGGGAAATGTCCTGCAAGTGATCCATCACGGTGCGGTAGGAATTAATATCGAAGATCAGCTTCCCGCTGGAGTGGGACTGTACGCTGTAGAGGAACAGTGTGTGAGACTGTCGGCCGCCCGGGAAGCTGCGGAGCAGGCAGACATTCTGCTATTCATTAACGCCCGCACGGATATTTTTCTGCAAAATGGACCTGAACGACATAATGACGCTCTCTTGGAAGAAGCGCTGATACGTTCAAAGGCTTATGCTGAAGCAGGAGCCAGCGGGCTGTTCGTTCCGGGATTACAGGATCAACAACTGATTCAGGAATTGTGTGAGCGTTCGTTACTCCCGGTCAACGTGATGGTTACATCTCATGAGCCTTCACCGAAACAACTTGCCGGGCTGGGTGTGGCGCGCGTAAGCTATGGGCCTTATCCTTATCTGCAAGCGATGGAACACTTGAAAGAGCTGGGGCGGAGTATTCTGATTGGGTAGTTCCCGAACCAACATAAGCGATCATCTATGATGTGAATCCTCAAGC
>JAADXL010000550.1:0-22813 GCA_023337755.1 Pythium aristosporum | reverse complement strand
TCTACGCCAAGAAGGAGAACGAGAATGTGCGCCGATAGAGCGCCTTGTGTGACAGGATGAGAGGTTCACCTGTGTCAAGTGTGGCACATGTAGAGTCTGCATTTTGTATCCATTTTTTTTAGCTCGCATGACCACTGCGCACCACGTACATAAACCAAAACAGAGAAATGGAGCGTCATGTTTCTTCTCCTTGATGAATTCACCAGTCGTCTTTGCTGTTGTTGAAGACGGCATCCCTGTGACTCTTCGCTGTTAAACAGACCATACAGTACCGTCTCGCTGTTAAACTTCTACGCACGACTTTCCGGCACTGCTGCCGCTCGTTTAACATGGTCGTGAGAGGCACACGAGGAGAAGGACTCTATTTCAGCAAATAGGATTTGTTCAATATGGAAAAACACGCGTCGACTCTAAAATCTGCGGCCACCACGGCCTCCGCCAAAGCCACGACCACCACCACGACCGCTGCTGCCGCCTCGGCCACCGCCGAATCCGCGACCACCGCCACGGCCGCCACCTCCATAGCCACGGCCACCACCTTGCGAGCGGCCCACATACGCCGGCGCCTGCAGCTTGGGCAGCTCCTTCGGGATCGAGTACTGGCACTGGTCGCCACCGGCTTCAATCATCTCGTTCAGCGCTTCGAGCGCTTCGATGGGCAGATCAAAGCAGCAACCCATCGAGTCTTCCGTGAGAGTAAGCTGCTTGACGTTGGCGGCGTGCTCTTGGGAGAAATCGCGGTTAATGGCGTTCCACACGTAACCCTTGGCGCGGATCTCATTGTAGCTCGTGAAGAGCACCGTCACGAAATCGGGCACACCCGACATAAGCGACGTACGGCGCGGCGGCTTGGTGTGGCCCGTGATACACGCGAGCGCGGCCGCGAGACTGCGCTTGGCGCCAATCGAATCGATCAGTTCCTGGGCGCTCTCCTCGAAAAGCGCGATCATGGACTCGTCCACGTTCTCAATCTCTTCCGCCGCCTTGTTGGCCGACGATGCGATGAGGTCGTCATTCTGTTGAGAGATAGAGATACCAAAAGTCAGCAAAGCAATCACATAGAGATAGAGGAGATTGGTGGAGACGTACGCTGGGTGGCCCACGGCGAACAAACTTGTTGCCAATGCGGCGCTCGATGAAGTCGATCATGTCGAGCTGGCGCTGCGTGTAGAGCGTGATGCAAATACCCTTCTTGCCGGCACGGCCGGTTCGTCCCGAGCGGTGCACGTACGTGTCGACGTCAGCATTGCCCGACTGCTTGCGCGGCGGTTCGCTGTTGATCACGAGGTCGACGTTCATGTCCAAGCCACGCGCCGCGACGTCGGTCGCGATGAGCAAACGCAAGCGTCCCTCGCGGAACGCCTTCATGGTCGTCTCGCGCTGGTCCTGGGCAATGTCGCCGTGGAGCACCTGGCATTCCTGGCGGATCTCGGGGTGCACGGCCAGCTCGTTACAGTCCTTCTTGGTCTCGGCGAAAATGATCGTGCGTGTATCCTTCTTGGCATAAACGCCCAGCAGGCTCGCGAGCAGGGTCGGGCGGCCTTGCCAGTGGCACGGAATCGCAATGTGCTGCACGTCCGTCGAGGCCTTGACCTCCGAGTCCTTGACGAGGTTGATGTACTCGTGGTCCGGACGCATGTACTTGACCGAGACTTCCTTGATAAAGCTCGGGATCGTCGCCGAGAAGAGCAGAATCTGGCGGCGCGACTGCTTTTCGTTCTGGACTTTTTCCATGGCGTCAAATACCTTTTGGACATCTTCCCGAAAGCCCATTTCCAACATGGTGTCGGCCTCGTCCAGGATCAGGTATTCGCACGCATGGAGGCGCAGGTTGCCGCGCTCGATGTGGTCGTTCACACGGCCCGTCGTGCCCACAAGAATGTCGACACCCTGGCGGAAGGCGTTGTTCTGGATCTGGTACGACGTGCCGCCGTAGATGCACACGGTCGTGAGCGTCGGCGCCGACGCCTCAAACTCGTCGGCCACCTGCTTGGCCAGTTCACGCGTAGGCGCCATACAGATCACGCGCGGTGCGCGGCCAGCACGCAGGGGGCGCTTGTCCTTGAGTAGCAGCTCAATCACAGGCAGCGCAAAAGCGAGCGTCTTGCCCATGCCCGTCCGCGCACGGCCCATGATGTCCTTGCCGGCCATGATCTTATCAAAGGTCATGGCCTGGATCGGGAACAGCGACGTGATGCCGCGCTTGCGCAGCGCCGCCTTGGTGCCTTCGCTAATGTCAAACGTGTCGAGCGACGGGTTCTCCGAGCCGCCGACATTCGTCGTCACCTCTGCCTTCTTGGCTTTCTTGGCGACGGGTGCCTCGACCTCGCTCAGCTCCGAGTCAATGGTCGTCGCATCGTCGTCCTCGTCACGAGCGCGCTTCTTTTCCTTCTTCTCCTTCTTGTCTTTCTTGTCCTTCTTGTCCTTCTTGTCCTTCTTCTCCTTCTTGACCTCGACGTCGCCGGCCTCCTTGGCTGCCTTCTTGGCCAGCTTGGCGGCCTTGCGCTCCTCCTTGGACAGCGCGCGCGTGGCTTCTTCGACCGACATGGCTAGTGACGTGGGTACTGTGTGTGTGTGGAGGGGGGACGCGGGCAAATGCACTGGGAAGCTGTCGCGCTGTTACGGAACAAGCTTGACTGGCAGCGAGATAGGCTTCAACCACTCGACACCCTTTCAAGACACGCCTCTGCCCACACCACGGTCCAAATGACTGGAGCGCAGGTTGCGCGAATGGTTCACTTCGCGTGGACCACACTAAGGTGGTGAAAATACCGGTACTACCGGTAGATACCCAGTATCCTAAGATCACATATTCCAGTGTACACGACAGGAGTTCGTAACAAATGCGCAACTGGTTTGTAACAGCCCCATGTGGTGGTGCGTGTGTTTCTTTCTTTCTGTCTCGGTTTCGTCGCTTTGACCTTGGCGTGGTGGAATCTTGTGTTGGGAAAAACCAACAAACCAACGCGGCCAACAAACCAACGCTCCAACAACTGCAACCCCAAGCACCTTTCCTGTCCCCCACACAGGAGAAGGAATTCCGACATGAGCGAGTCAGCGCCGCCGCCGCCCAGCGAGGGCAAGCGCCCGCCGCTGCACCCGGCGAGTCTGCCACCCGAGAAGCGTGGCCGCGCCGATGACGCCGGCGCGTCATCGTCCACAAGAACCCTCGATGTGGCCGCCATGGAGGATGAGCCCATGGGCGACCGCGATGACGACGAGCGCAGCGCCTCGAGCAGTACGTTCACGGCGTCGCCGTCCCACAGCCGCATGGGGCGCAGCAGCAGCGCGCTGTTCCGCGCCACTGGCGACGTGAACGCCGGCACGTACACGCGCGTGCATCTCAAGATCAAGGCCGAGACGCGGTTTGGCGAGAATGTGCACTGCTCGGGATCGTCGCTGATCATGGGCCAGTTCAATCCGAAAGAGTCCATGACGCTCGTGACGACGCCCGAGGCGTATCCGTACTGGACGACCGTCAAGCCGCTCATCTTGCCGCGCGGCGTGCCGCATCAGTACATGTACGCGCTCTTTTCCGGCGGCGCGTTCAGCTCGTGGGAACCCATCGAGAGCGAGCGCGTGTTTGTCCCCGAAGGACGCGAGATGGTTGTGGAAGAAGAATACGGCGTCTACGACCAGGACGCTGTGCTGGTCGCGAAAGAAGAGTGCGTCGACCGCGCCAAGGTATACGAGCGCCGCCGGCCCGTGAGCCTGGGTGACGACGACGACGAGCCGCACGGAGACGACGACAATTCGACCGACGACGGCACGAGCGGCAGCGGAGGCAACGCCAGCGCACCCATGAGTCGCACGTCGTCGCAGCGCCAGAACAAGCTCCAGTCACGGTACAAGCGGTACGCGCCGTCAAACTACAAGCCCGACACGAGCGCGACGCTTTACCTCGTGTGCTACCACTTGCCTGTGAAGCTCACCAAGTCACCAAGCGACGGCTCGTGGTCGGCCGAGTGGAATCGCGACTCGTTGATCTCACGAAGCGAAGGCAGTGTCGCCGACTCGGTCAAGACGCGCTGGGTCGGCTGTGTGACGTACCAGGCACGCAGTGATGACGAGGACCTGTCCGAGGCGGACAAGAAAGAGATCGCCGAGATTCTGTTTCAGATGGACTGTATCCCCGTGTTTCTGGAGAGGGAGCTCGCGTTCGACCACTACCAAGGATACTGCAAGAGCAAGCTCTGGCCCATGTTCCATAACGTCGACATTCTCGATATTTATTCGTCTGTGTGGGACCGCGGCGAAGTCACCGAGTGGAAGGAAGAGCGTAACAATGGCCGCTGGTGGGATGCCTACCAAGAGGTGAACCTGCTCTTGGCCACGGCCGTCGGTGAACTGTGTGACAAGCAAGACACAGTCTGGGTCCACGACTACCACTTGCTGCTGTTCCCGTCGGACATTACCAACTATTGCAAAGCTCACGACAAGGGGAGACCCAAGATGGTGTTTTTCCTACACGTGCCCTTCCCGACGTCCGAGATTTTCCGCGAGCTGTCGCACGGCCCGCAGCTGCTCGAAGGAGTGCTGGGCGTCGACGTTGTGGGGTTCCACTCGTTTGACCACGCGCGCCATTTCTTGAACGCCTGCAAGCGGTTCCTCGGTCTCACGTACCAGTCGCGTCGCGGTGGTAACCTCGGTGTCGACTACAAAGGCCGTAACGTTGTCATCACGATCAGCCACGTCGGAATTGAGACCCACACTATCCGTGAGGCACTACTCAAACCCGAAGTGCTGGAAGCCGCCCACAGACTGCGCGAGAAGCATGCCGGAAAGATTTTGATTGCCGGCTCGGACGTGTGTCAGCGGCTCAGTGGCATCCCGCTTAAGCTGCTTGCGTTTGAACAGTTTTTCAACATGTGCCCGTCGTGGAAGGACAAGGTCGTGCTCGTGCAAAAGTGTCATCTGACGAATGCGCGGTACGGGGACCAGGAATACAGCAGTAGCGAGATTCGCGAGCTCGTGGGCCGTATCACGAAGCAGCACGGCAACGTGATTGACTATGAAGAGTCGTCGGGCATTGGGCTGAACGATCGTCTTGCGCTGTGGCTCGCGTGCGACATCCTCATGGTCAACTCGATCCGCGAAGGGCTCAACTTGAAGCCGCTCGAGTTTGTGTTTGCCAAGAACCCGGACGCGAGCCATCGTGCGGGCGTGGTCATTTTGAGCGAATTCTCGGCGTGTTGCTGTGTGCTCAACGGTGCGCTTCGAGTCAACCCGTGGAACATTGCCGAGGTCGTGGCGTCGCTGGACCAGGCCCTGACTATGGCCGATGAAGAGCGGATGGGACGTCGTGCACGTGATTTGCCGTATATTACGAACCAGCCAGCCGCCAACTGGACGAAGCAGGTGCTTTCGGTATTGGACGAGGCGACCGAGAATGACGCGGACGACGAAGAGTACACCGACATGGAGTACATGGACAGCGAGATTGGTCGCTCCCACGTCGTGCGAACGGGCGGACGGTCCGATTTCAAGGAGCTCCGTATTCCCAAGGTCGAAGAGGCGTATCGGAACTCGAGTCGACGAGTGTTCTTGCTGGACTACGGCGGGACCATTATTGCGCGTGAGAACATGTCGATGTACGTGAAGAAGGACTTCACGGCTGTCACTGGCAAGATCCCGACACCACGCATGCTCGAGGCGTTGTCCATGCTGTGCAAAGATCCGCGCAACACAGTTTTCGTGGTGAGTGGCGTGAGCCAGTTCAACCTGACAAATGCGGTGGGGCACATTAGCGGGCTCGGACTCGCCGCCGAGAATGGTGCCTTGTACTCGTGGGCACGCTCGATCCGCGCTAGGTCCGTGGAAGATGCGAGCGCAGTGGACCCGCATGACAGTGAACACCCGGACAATCGCCACTGGCACCACCACAACTTCAAGTTTGACTGGAAACCCGTGCGCGATGTCGTCGATCCGATTCTCAAGGTGTACTGCGCACACACAAACGGCAGCGTGGTGCGGTATCTCGACCAAGCAATTGCCTGGAACTTCCGGTCAACGGACCCGGAGTGGGGGCTGATGCAAGCGAATTCGCTGCAAAGCGATCTGGAGGAAGTGCTTCGTGATTTGCCCGTCAATATCATCCGGAAGAAGGGCTTGCTCGAGATTGTGCCCGAAGGCCTGAACAAGGGCGTTGTCGCGCGCCAGATCCTCACGCAAGATGCGCGCATGCATCTCGGCCACCCGGATTTCCTCTTCTGTATTGGCGACGACACGACGGACGAGAGCATGTTCAAGGCGATCTACGACTACTACGCTGAGCGGTCGGAAGAAAGCGTCCACGGCAGCAAGCTCGGTGCCCTGCACGCCGCAGCAAGCCCGGGAGCTGGCGGCTTTTTCGCGGAGCCTACCGCGCCCATTAGCGACGGCTCGTTGCAGCACGTGTTTACATGCACCGTCGGGAAGAAACCGAGCCACGCACATCTCTATGTGAACAACGTCGGCGATGTCGAAGAACTGCTCCACTCGCTCGGGTCAGCTGGAGGAGAGGTAGGTCTGCTCGGGTGAGATTGGGGTATCGACCTTCTAGGCTGATGAAGTTGGTTTGTGTGCTGCCACAGGGTGAAGAAAAGAACAAGCCATAAAGCAGTGGTGCCAAAACGACTCCGAGAACTTCGAGAACGCAATCGTTTTGTTTGTAGTATATCCGAACGCGTCGTCCACCTTCGCATGGGGGAGGCATGCATGTCGTTTCCAACGAAGAAGAAAAAGAGCGAGAAACATCCACAAACATTGAAATTTAGAAAACAATCAATCGTCATATTCCCAACATTTGATAATCGGTGATCGTTTCAGGAATCAGATATCATTTTCGAGAGGGTCGAGTTTCACGCGACCATCACTCTGACTTGATTGGTTGGCAACGCCAATCGGCAAGAAGCGACGTGAGGAAACATGGCTGAGGAAGTCAAGGCGGTGGCGCCGTACGTGGGTAGGACGACCGCGCATCGGCCGCTGCAGGGCGGATACTGTGGTCTTAATCATGGAGCTGATGGTGGCGTTTAAATTGGTGCAACAGCGGCGCAGAAGCAGCAGCAGGAGGAGCCGGCGAGCGAGCATCCGTTGCAGACGCCGTGGTGCATCTGGTACGACCATGGCCAGCGCCGCAGCCATTGCGTTGCTCTGTCGGCTCGCTTAGTGTCGCAATGAATGTAGACTTAGTGATCTTCTGTGGTGCTTGCGCTGTACAGGTACGACAAGAAGCTCCCCAAGAAGATTGATGTCGAGTACGTCAGCATGAAACCCCCGCCGCACGGTCGATTGTGAATCTCACGGTCTCTCTATCGCTCTGTCAAAACAGCACGTACCAATCGAACCTCCAGAAGATCGCGACGTTCGGCACGGTCGAGGACTTTTGGCGCCACTACATCCACATCAAGCGTCCCTCGCAGCTGAGCCGCGACGTCAACTTGTACCTGTTCCGCGATCGTGCCAACTGCTCGCCCATGTGGGAGGCGTTCCCGAACGGCGGCTGCTGGATCCTCAAGATCAAGAAGAAGGCCAACGTGCTCGGAAAGATGTGGCAGGACCTCGTCTTTGCCGCCATCGGCGAGGCCTTTGAAGAGCTCGACGTCGTGGGCATTGCGATGGCCATTCGCTCCAAGGAGGACATGCTGTCGGTTTGGAACGCCGACAACACGAACGAAGAGACGCGCTTCAAGATTGGGTACGCATGCGCCTGAGATTCTGGAGTTGAAGTGGTAGCGCCAACTTAACTGACGGGACTCTGTGATGTGATCCACAGCGAGAAGCTCAAGGAGATTCTGATGCTGGACGAGAACACGCTCATTGAGTACAAGTTCCACTCCAACTCGATCAAGGACATGTCGACCTTCCGCAACGCCAAGGGGTACGTGTTCTCGGCCGCGACGGCTGCCAACTAGAGAAGACGACGTGACGCCTCTGCAAGACCCCTCTTCCGCTACCCACCCACCTCCCTAGAAGACGCACGAAAAGAAATCAAAGAGAAACAAGTGTGGGGCGACGCGATTCACGACTCGCCCGCACGCTTCTTTCGCTTGCGTTCCTGTATATATTCCCCCAAGCCATTTCCATACAGAGAAGTAGTTCTTTCTTTCTCTCTCTCTCTCTCGCTTACGTGTCCAGCAAGTTTTGGTGAATCGTGAGAAACTTGAGTACGACGCCGTTGGTCCAGCCGAAGCCAAACTGCGGAAAGTACTCGCCGCCGACACCCAGGCCGCCAACCTCGGTCGCATTATACTTTTCAAACATGAGTCCCGTGTCGCGCCACGCCGTGAGGCTCGTGTGGACCCACGTCTTGGCGAGCTCGCGGGCCAGCTCGTGGGACTCGCGCGTATTGGCTGCGAGCAGGCCCTCAATGAGAATGTCCTGCTCCGGAGGCCATGCATTGGGCGCGTCCCATTGCTGACCCGTGAACGTTGCCGTGGTCTGCACACCGCCCGACTGGATCAGTCCCGACGTACGCAGAGAAACGACCACGCGGTCCAGTCGCTCCGTGTCGTCCGGGTCAAACGCCTTGGCCCACAGCGGCGCATAGTCCGAGACCGACGTGGTCTCCGAGTGCAAGTGGTTCTCTAGATTGTAATCCTTCCACGTGCCAAGCGTGCTGTTCCATAGCACCGCATCCATGGCGAGGCGACGGTTCTCGGCCTGCCGCTCGAAAAACAATGCCCTCTTGTGGCCGCCCAAGTACCGATGGAACGTCATGAGATTGCGTTCCATGCGATACATCACGGCGTTCAAATCTACGGGCACGATGCACGACGTAAACATCGACCTCATGTCGAAGGGATCGCGCAACCAGCGGCTACTGAAATCCCAGCCACTCTCGGCCGCTGCAATCACGTCATTATAGTAGCGAGCCTTGTTGGCCTCGGTCTCACGTGCCTGGCCGTGGTCAGCGTGGATCGTATCGCCATAAATCTCAGCCGCAATGTCCACGTCTTCACGATAGCTTTCGGGCCGCGGGTGGTTGGCGTTC
Source organism: Pythium aristosporum (assembly GCA_023337755.1). NCBI lineage: Eukaryota > Oomycota > Peronosporomycetes > Pythiales > Pythiaceae > Pythium > Pythium aristosporum. Next base: position 13,839 of record JAADXL010000550.1, on the reverse strand, counting down.
GACACGAACCGGTTCAGCACGTACGTGTCGGTCGCGTCGGTCCCGTTGGTCACTCGTTTCCTCACAATCTCGACGGCGTGGCCTCCGGGACCGCGCTGCATCCAAAATGTGTACTCTTGCTCGAGAATGGGCAGCACCGACTTCAAATACGAGGCTTTGTACTCGACACAGGACGCGTTCTTGCGGCCCGTTTGGGCCACGAGCTTGACCATGTCGCTGAGCATAGGTGGCTGGGATCTCGTAAGATAGTAGATCCGCCCTCCGTTCGGCACGAAGCCGAACTCGGCGACATACTCGAGCAAATTGTTGACGATACCGCGGGCCGTGACGCGCATGTCGCTGACCAGTAACCCCTGAACGATCCAGTACGAGTCCCAGTAGTAACTCTCTCGGAAGCGGCCACCGGGGACGATCAGTACGTTTTGCTTGCGGTGCAAATGGGGATCGTCGAGAGCCTTGGCATGGAGAAACGAGCTCGTGACATGGGCCTGCGGCATGCGCCCTAGCTGCCGCCAGAGTTTGTGAAGCGACAGCGCCCACTCCTTGAGCTCGGCCCCCTGGATGGCCGCGATCATTGGTGGCGTCGTGTGTTCCTGAAAGTCAAACGGCGTGATGGGAGCGAAATCCGCGCCCGGCGGATCAAAATGTGCGTCCAGAAAGGCACGGAGTTGCGTGTCATGAGGCACGCCGAGCTCGTCATCGCGGGTGTGGAACTCGGTCATTGAGAGCTTGCTCTCCTGGAAATCGAGCAGCACCTGGAATGGCGTGGTATTGCTCTTGAGCGGCATGTCGACAAAGTGTTTGCTGTCGGGAAACACGCCGGCCATTTGCACGGCATGGAGCAGCGCTCCGCGACAGTAAATGTCCATGACGCGTTCCGTCTGCGCGTCAATCTGGAGTTGTAGCGGCTCGAGTGAAAACTCGGGCAGCGACGGCAGCGACACGTGGGAGCGCGCCGTCGGGCGATGGTACTTGGTGCCCGTGAGCAGCTTACCCAACCGACTCGGCGGACGCGTCGCTGGTGCCACGTACGCATCATCACGCACGCCCGGCTGAAGCTTTGGACGGGGGAATCGCCAGTGCACGCTGCTCCAGAGCGTCACGCACAGGAGTGCCATGGTCAACACGGGGCCGACGCGACGCGCGAGCGACGGGAACATCTTCTTCTTGCTCGCTCGCACCCGCACACCACCGCGGGTGACTTGACCCGAGTCGACACCCTGCTTGGGGCAAAGGCAAATCTCTTCTTCGTTCACTACCGACTCCATCGCCGAGACGCGGCAGCCAGCGCACGACTGCTTGCTGTTGTCGAGCTGGTCGATCTCTTCCATTTCGCGTGGCAGCCAGAGCGAGAGGTACTCGTCAGTGGTGATGGACGGCGCCATTGCGACTTGAAGCTTCGTGGTGCGCTGTCGCTTGGCACGGTGGACGTAGATGGCGTCGTCGGGCTCTTGCGAAATGAGCGCGGTCGTGACCACGCCATCCGCCGAGAGCGAGCGCCGACGCTTCGTTGCGGTCGTGCGCGGCGTGGCCGTCGATGGGGCCGACGCAAAGCACTGGTGCGGAGGCAGCGTGGACAAAAAGGGGTCTCGGCCACGCAGTGAGACCAAAACTGCGCAACGCACCCACGCCAGTCGGCTTGAAAGCTTGCTCCGAATGATAAATGCTCCATGGCCTCTAATACATGATAATAGAACGTTCCTCAACACGCTCCGCCGAGCCAAGCATGGTTGCAATCAACTGCAGAAATATATATTTGGATATAAAAGAATGCATCGATGCGCCGTCGACATGGTCCTCGCGACTTCCATTCCCTTTCCCTTCCTCCCGCCCCTTTTCCCAGACCCAGAAGCTGGACGGATCTTCTTCTGGGACACAGCGACAAGGAACGATAGGGGGTCTATGCTGCGGGTTACAATAAAGATTACGATGGCGGCCGCTGCATGGGAACTACACGACGACGAGAGGGAACTAGCATTTCCAGCGGTTGCCACAGTTGTGGCACTGCACAAAGACCGTCATGGGCTCATCGGCACTGCGCGTCTGCTTTTGCGTGTTGCTCGTCTTGGACGACTTGCAGCGGCCGCACGTGAACAGTCCCTTGGCGTCCGCAATGCCGCACTGCTTGTTGATCTTTTCCTCATTGGCGTCGGCCCAGTCGAGCCGTGCGCGCTGGAACGCGTCGTCGCGCAGCTTAATGAGCTCGTTTCGCTTCTCGGCGGTCGCGAGTTCCTCGGACGACATGGCAATGAGCTGCTCGGCCGTCACGAGCTGTTGTAAGAGATCCTCCCGCAGCGGGGCATTCTTCTTGAGATTGAACGACAACTGGCGAAACTTGGCCGAGTAATCCTTCTTGTTTTCGTTCGCGAGCCCGACATTAAAGTGCTTGGCCATTGTGATCTCAATGTCCATCGCCACGTCCGTGGGGTTGCCGCCCTCAGACGCCTCGAGCGTCTCCTTGAGCTTTGTCCGCACGGTCGCGCGGACCTTGTCGAGTCCAGGCGGGATCAACGGACCGGACAGCGACGGCTTTGATGCGGGCTTCTTCTCGGGCTTCTCGGGCGCGTCGCCGTCCGAGGACGCGACCGACACGGTCGAGGTCTTGCGTTCCAGCGCCGCTGGTTGCCTCGGCGACTGCGCCATGTTCTTCCAGTTCTTCACCAGCAATTTCGCGAGGTTGGCGATCTTCTCGTTCTCGTGCTTGCGCAGCTTGCCGACCGTGTGGCCGATTTTGGTCTCCTTGAGCAGCACCACCGTCATGACGGCCTTGTCGAGCGTGCGCAACACGTCCAGCGCGGCGCCCGAGTCGGTCGACTCGCCGCTCGCAAACTTGGTGAGCCGCTTGTGGAGCATCTGGAGATCGTCCATGGTAGAGAACGGGATGAGCGGATGCAGCGAGACGGGGGCTTTCAGATAGCAGTCGATTGAGAGGGATTGCGGCACGGGGAGGTGGTCAAATCACGCGCCGAAAGGGAGAGAGCTTCTAGATCGCGACGCCCGCTTGAATGTGGGGGCGTCTTCTCGCTTGGGTTCTTTGGAATGTTTCAGAATAAACAGGGGGTTGTTGGTTGGCAGGGTGCACTCTCGAGTGTGGTCCACACCAAACGAGGCAACCACCATTCAGTACTTTGGACGGACTAAACAGTACTTGAATCGTACTTAGTCGAGTGGCCAAAAACGTACTTAAGAGGAGCTTTACTTGTGGCCCAAACCAAACGGGGAGGTGTGTTACAAATTGGCCCAGCGGGTTGTTCCGCGGGTAATTTGTAACACTTTGGTTATTCCTGCGGTCCGCGGCAACTCGACTCCACACAACGGGAGGGGCCACAGTCGGTGGCGTTCCAACCACAGAGGGCGAGCGAAAGAGACGGCGAGAATGAAGATGGTCACGCGGCTGGCGCGCACGCTCAAGCAGGGTACGTTGGTGGCTGTCTCTACAGTGAAAAGCGCGCTGCCTGGCGCCGTCGGTTGGGCTTCAAACCGACCGCTAGAAGCGTCGCAATCACAGTTGGAAAAAGGGGGATCTTTTGCTCTGGCCAGAGTCTGACAGTAAATGGTGGTGTGTCTTTTGGTCCGCAGTGCGCGAGTTCCGCACGACGGCGGCCGTGGCCAATGCGGTACGGATTTTCCTATGGCGTTGGGTATGTCGAGCCTGTGGCACTGACTGTGTTGGTGCTTGGATCGTAGGCGACGGAGGGACCGGCGATGACGCGCGTGTACGGCGGACTCAAGGACGAGGACCGCATCTTCACGAACGTGTACGGCGAGAGCACGTGGCGCATTGACGGCGCGCAGCGTCGCGGCGACTGGTACCGCACCAAGGACCTGCTCTGCATGGGGCCCGACTGGATCGTCCAGGAGATCAAGGACTCTGGTCTGCGCGGCCGTGGCGGCGCCGGCTTCCCGTCGGGTCTCAAGTGGTCCTTCATGCCCAAGCAGACGGACGGACGTCCGTCCTTCCTTGTCGTGAACGCTGATGAGTCGGAGCCGGGCACGTGCAAAGACCGCGAGATCATGCGCAAGGATCCGCACAAGCTCGTCGAAGGCTGTCTCATTGCCGGCTTTGCGATGCGCGCGCGTGCCGCGTACATTTACATTCGTGGCGAGTTCTTCAACGAGGCGCTCATCCTCCAAGAGGCCATCCACGAGGCGTACCAAAAGGGATTCCTTGGCCGCAACGCCTGTGGCTCGGGGTACGACTTTGATGTGTACTTGCACCGCGGCGCCGGCGCCTACATTTGTGGTGAAGAGACGGCGCTGATTGAGAGCCTTGAGGGCCGCCAGGGCAAGCCGCGTCTCAAGCCGCCATTCCCGGCCAACACGGGCTTGTACGGATGCCCCACGACCGTGACCAACGTTGAGACGGTCTCAGTGTCGCCGACGATCTTGCGTCGCGGTGCCTCGTGGTTCTCGAGCCTCGGCCGCAAGAACAACCACGGTACCAAGCTCTTCTGTATCTCGGGCCACGTCAACAACCCGTGTACGGTCGAAGAAGAGATGAGCATCCCGTTGCGCGACCTCATTGAGCGCCACTGCGGCGGCGTGCGTGGCGGCTGGGAAAACCTCCAGGCGTGTATCCCTGGCGGCTCGTCCGTGCCCGTGCTCGACGAGGAACTGTGCCAGGACATTATGATGGACTTCGACGACCTCAAGCAGCGCGGCGGCTCGGGCTTGGGCACGGCCGCGGTCACGATCTTTGACAAGAGCGTCGACATGGTCGGTGCCATCCGTCGCCTCTCGCACTTCTACACGCACGAGAGTTGCGGCCAGTGCACGCCGTGCCGCGAAGGCACGGGATGGATGGAGTCGATCTTGCACCGCATGGAGACGGGCGAGGCCGACCTCGAGGAGATTCCGATGCTCGAGGAGATCTCGCGCCAGATTGAAGGCCACACGATCTGTGCGCTGGGTGACGCCGCGGCGTGGCCCGTGCAGGGTCTGATCCGCAAGTTCAAGCACAAGCTGGTCGAGCGCATCGAGGACCCGTCGTCGTTCAAGAAGGAGGACCACTTCCAAAAGTCGTGGCCGGGCGCGCCGTTCAAGAACCAGGACTGGGTCGCCAAGTTTGCCGACAACAGCAACTACAAGGCGAGCGCATAGACGCGGAAGGTGCGATTCCAAGACGCCACGACAGCGTTTGCTGTTGTCTGTGATCGATCGTCGTGGAATAAGAAAGCTCAACGACCGTTGTGTGAATCCCCCAGTTCGTTTGTGCCCTACTGTTCTTTCTGAATGAACAAACCTTAAAAAAATCACGATTACAAAGACTAGTACCCTCGTAGGAACGCCCTGCTTGATGTCCTGGGAAAGTTAGTAGATCCATCTCGGCTTGTGGCGCTCGTCGTATTTGATCGATGGGGAGAAGAATTCAATGAACTGCTGGTCAAGAAGGCGCATGCGCGGGCCGGCGAAGCGGCAGTACTCGTCAATGATCGACGTCAGCGACCAATACTGCATCTTGCGCAGGCAGCCAATGACGCAACCCGTACGATGCTGGAGGGAGGGAGTAATGAACTTGCTCTGTGAGGATAATCGTGAAGGTCAAGTGGACTAGCAAAGCGGAGCTGCACGCACCGTTCCCTTGGTGCAGTGGACCAGAATCGGATGATTCCGCACATCTAAATGATGAGTCGCAGCGCATCCAGGTTACCCTTCACGTCTGGAAACTCTCATGTATGGAGCCTTCAGTGCACGTACCGAGTAGATGACGCAGCGCATCGGCCATGGCCTCGGCGTCAATGCCGATGAACGGCTCCTAGAACTCAGGACACAAACGTGAGCAGACCAATCGAGCAGTATTGCAAAACGAACCGCCATACCTTGTTGCCGTCAATGGGGCACTGAAAGAGCTGAATGCCGTTGGCTTCAAAGAAGGCGAGGTTCTCGTCGCGATGCTCTTGATGGCACAGATAGCTACAGATACGATCGGTGAGACTTATTCGTCTGCGTCTCACATTCACTCTCTTCAGCACCACGTACAGCACCGACTTGAGACCAAGCTGCTGCAAGAACGCATGGTTCTTCTTGTTGGGGAAGCCCGAGCGGTAGACGCCCGAGTCCACCATGGAGAAGTTGAGCGGCGGGATCAGCGTCTTCTCGTACGTCGACATGTTTCTCTCACTTTGATGATCAGATCACCGAAGCTGCTCACACGTGAAAGTATCTGATATGTGATTGGCTGTAATTCATGTTTTAAATCAATTTTATCTAATAGACGTTCAGATAACATGTGGCAGTGCGTCTCAGTTCCATCACCAATGATGCAGAGGGCGGCGACGGCGGCAGCGCGTCGCGCGCCACGCTCTCTGCAGCGAAGCACGCTGCCCGGGAGGCTGCTTGCCCGTCGTATTGGCGCCTGCCGCACTGTATCGTACTTGCTGGGCATTGAGACGAGCTGTGACGACACGGCAGTCGCGGTCGTGGACACGGACGGCAACGTGCTCAGCAACGTCGTGTCGTCCCAATGGGAGCTCAACGCCAAGTGGAAAGGTACGCTGGCCACAGAGCGTCTGTGTCTTGCAAGCCCTTGCGATAGTATCGTGGGCCTTATAGTATGGATTCAATAGGCATCGTGCCTGCACTCGCGGCGAGAGCCCACGAGGAGAATTTACCGCATGTACTCGAGGCTGCCATCCAACAAAGGTTCATCATCTCTCTCGTTCTGCCTTCCTATGGCAAGTTGCTCACGCGTATTGCTGTCTGTCTAGTGGACTCTCCTCCGTATCGGACCTGGCCGCCGTCGCCGTGACCTCAGGCCCCGGACTCTCGCCGTGTCTAGGCGTCGGTCTCGCGACCGCGCAGCGACTCGCGCTGGACCACGAGCTCGACTTTTTGCAGATCAACCACCTCGAGGCCCACGTCCTCGTCGCGCGTCTTCCATCGGTTCGTATACCGATGTCTATACTACTTCCTCCTGTCACTAACAGTCAACTGGATAGCTGGACCTTCCGTCTCGTCCCGAGTTTCCGTTCCTCGTGCTGCTCGTCTCGGGTGGCCACTGCTGCCTCGTGCTCGCGCGCGGAATTGGCGATTACGAACTGCTGGGCAACACGCTGGACGACTCGGTGGGCGAAGCGTACGACAAAGTGGCGCGCATGCTCGAGCTCACGGCCGTGAACCCAGGAGTCCATGGCGGGAAGCTCCTGGAGGATCTCGCTCGCGGCGGCGACGAGAACGCGTTTCCCTTCACGGAGCCCATGAAACATCGTCCGGTACGTGTATGACTGTCTCACCCTGGCTTTATTGAACGCAGGCTTCGCTCAGGTCTCCTATGCCACAGGACTGCGACTTTTCGTACTCGGGGATCAAGACGGCAATGCTGCGAGAGATCCGAACGATCGAGTCACTGGACAAAGCTACGAAAGCGGACCTCTGTGCGTCCTTTCAGCGCCGCGCCGTGGACCAGCTCGTGACGCGCACGCGTCGTGCGTGCCAATGGGGACGCGACCGCGTTGGCACTCTACCCCTGCAGCAATTGGTCGTCTGTGGCGGTGTGGCCTCGAACCAGTACCTGCGGCAGCGGATACAAGAGGCTGGTGTAGAAGAAGGCATGACGGTGGTGTTTCCGCCGGCCAAAATGTGTACCGACAACGGCGTGATGATTGCTTGGGCGGGCGTCGAGAGGTACGTGCGGGGCATGCGCAGTGATCCAGTCGGCGCCAAGTATCGACCGCGGTGGCCGCTCGATGCGATGGACCCGCTGCCGGGAACCGAGACAGCTCGGCAGTAAAGGCAAAGTGGGGAGTAATACTGTATTCAAATGCTTTATTCTTTGCCGCATCGGCTGGCCTAGCTTCACCCACCCTTGGCTTCTAAGATGATGTTTCGGTGGGTGTACTCAACGCGGACAGTGCGAATTGGTACAGCAAACTGGATGATGATTGCAGCGACCGCTGGATGGAATCGCTCCAGCACGGCGAGTCGACTGGTCCGCTCACGACTGGTGCTGCTGCTGCGGTTGCCCCAAAGAACGGAGAGAAATGCCAGTCTCTCACTAAGATTTATCGGCAGCCGCGCGCCGTCGTAGGCCTCGAGGAGGGCTTTTCCCTGGTCGAGCTCGGATTCAACGAGAGGACGTAGGCGATCCACTTTGTAGATTTCAACGTCCAGTCGAAGCAAAGCGAGGCGCGTGTTGTACGCGGCAATAGCGGCCAGTTGAGCAATGCACGGACGCATCCGGACTGGAACGTCGTCCACAACGACCGACAGACTCAGCTGACGCAGGCATCGCGCCAGAGGATGGGCCGCGTTGACGAGTGCGTCCACAAATCTGTCGGGGAATCGAAACCAAGCTGCGCACATGACGTGCAGGTACACTCGACAGGAAGACACGACGGAGCACGACTGGACTGTGTCCACAAGCTTGCCAAGCTCATGTTCAGAGAACGCCTCGACTCGCACCTCACACGCCTGCGACAGAGACGACACAAGCCGTGCCCACGTTGAAGGCGCTGTCGGCGGGCAGAAGGGTTGGCGCAGAATGAGGTGGAAGCACTTGCGTTGGGCCTTGGAGCTGCGCGACATCGCTATGGAGCGTAGTTGGTAGAAAGCCGAATGTGGCCTACACGGTGTCGTTTCCCAGAAGGTCCCACCTCATCATCGGTTCAGACATCGTAAAGAATGGAACATTTTGTACAGCGCCTCCAGTCACGCGCAATCTCTGGAGCGCTTCAGACCACGGCACGTCACCATTCTCGCAGGTCGTTCATTTTTCTCTAAGACCCTACGGCGTGGGGGAGAGAATGGCGACTGGGACGCGACGCAGGAAATCTCTTCTCCATCTTTCACGTGGCGGAAATGTTTCCCGACTAAATGCTTGATGGCGTCAGTCCGCTCCGGCCCACACAACCTTATTTACGCTCCACAGCATGGAGCTCAGCGCACTGCTTCAGGGCGTTGGGCAAGTTACGCGCCACGAGCGAAGACAACGTACTATGGATCGACTTTGGCGACCGCCCGACCACGCCTGACAGCGTCGTGTCCAAATTTGAGGGCGTGGAGCTGGTGGCGTGGCTCGCGCGCGCCTCGGCAGACCAATTTCGAGCCACAGTGGACCACTTATGGCCAGCTCACAGCGCTAATACCCAGTTTGGACGCGTTGGGGTTCGGCTTCACAACGGACACTTTGGGTCGATCGCTCTTCGCGTCTGTTTCTCACCATCGGCCCCTGCGGATTCGATGGACAGAGCGACAGACGAAGCCATACCGAGTCCCTCTGATCAGTACATCGCGGCCCGTGCCTCCATGAAGCGCGCGTGTGAAGAGCATACCGGTCAGTATGGGTGGACACTTCCCCCAGAGATTCTAGTGCGAGTGGACTTCGATCGGTGGCGCGACTGGAATTTTCTGAAGCAATTTGACCTTGTGGTGGACGCCGTGCGGGCCTAAGTGGGGAGACGCCGGAGTGGGACGTCTCCAGACGCCAGGCGTTTGAATTTGCGCATCATTAACATCGGACTCGGCTCACGAACGCAACCGCTCATCGTCGGTCCGCATCTCATGGTCCTGAATGAGCTGCGAGCGTATGGCGTGAAGGTTAGGAGTTGCGGCCAGCCGCATTTCGACGCCATTGCGACAAGCTCGGAGCAAGCACAGTACTTTACCGCTTTGCAGAAGCTGCTCAGGACTCATGAGCAGGCGTCCGATACTTCGGTGGTGTATTCCACGATCGACACGCTGTGGCTTCATTCGGATGGTGATACCGAAGCCATAGCGCAGCGTCTCTTCTCTGCCGTCGCGGCGTGTCGGTCTGTTCGCAAGGTCAACTTCCATGCCTCTGTGTACCCGCATGAGTTGGCGCTGAAGGCTGTGACGCTGGCGTTGTTCAGCAGTGCCGCCCGTCATGGCGTCGAGCGTGTGAGCATTCAAACCAACACAACCGAAACGTTCCAAGCATTGCGAGAGATACTTGCTGCCGAAGAAGACCCGCTCGTCGTGGTGTTCCGCGATCAAGCTGCGAGCATCCGTGCCCACCAACAGCTCGAAGCAAGCGCATCTCGCTTTGTGCTCTTCGATCCCGCTGCCCACGTTGGTGAAGAGAATGCTGTTGTTGCCACGTACGAGCACAAGGGACTGCGCATCCTCGGCCTCGAAGAGGCATGGTGGCGTGTGCTGCTGCCGGCGTGGGGTCAAGCGTGGGTCCATGATTCGGACATCGCCATTATGACAAGTTCCCACTCGCCTGTGCGGAAGATGGGAAACCGCGCCGTCCGCAATATTGAGCTCAAATGCCACCTCGCTTCACTGGGACACTGCGAGCAGCTCGTGAAGAGCATGAACCCTTACGTGGAGAAGCTGAAGCTCTGTGTGGACGATCAAGCCGCTCCCGTGGATGGGTGGTCTAGCGTCTTGGTGTCGTTTCCGTACTTGCGACGACTACACCTCCAGTTTGTCCGATCGGACCAGCTCGAGTCCATCGTGCGCACACTCGCTCAGCCTGCGTATCGCCATTGCTCGCACGGCTTCAGTTGGGTGTCCTGTTCAAGGCCGAGGCGCTCCCGGTCGTCTTTTATGAAGCGCTCACCGATCCGTCGCACCGCCTATACCAGTGTCTGGTGAAACTCAACTTGACCGTGGCGAGGCGCCATGCTGTAGGAACTCTCACCGCACAGTTGACCAGCGTGCTCGAGACCAACAAACGCCTGGTCTCCCTACGAGTGAGTTTGGAAGAGACTAGATCGGTCGACTCGTTGGAACAAGCTCTTCTACAACACAATGGAGAACTGCTCTCAGAGGCTACGCGTTCGCTTGGCATGCATCAGAAGCTGGCGTTTCTGTCCACTCATCCAGGTGCCGGCTCGATTGCCGCTCGCGTTGCGATGCCGCAATTGGACAGTGAGGTGGTCGCGATCATTTTCCAGTATGCGGCAGACCATAGTCGTCGCGACGTCATTGTGCGGGCAGCCCAGTTGTACTGACGTCGCCGCCTCCGTGAACACATCCAGGTGCTAGCCCCTTCGGCATGATACCCCTTGTCTGTTGGAGTTTTGAGGCAAGTTGAAGTTAACCCCCCTAATTGAGCAACGCGTACTTTATGGTGATGAATCAGTTCCACTCATCTGGAAACTGCCGCGACGGTTCAACAACGAGGAAGTGGGATGACCGCACAATGAGCAGCGCAAGTCGGAGTGGCAAGAGTGATGCGTCCTCGCGCACGGGTGCGAAGCGGTCCACGGTGTATGCAACCCACTAGACTAGGCGGGATTGGAATCATACACTGACTGTGTGGTGGGTGACTGATCGACAGGGTCTACGATCGTCTGCGCGCCACGGAGGTCAGTTAGTTAGCCTGTTTCATGGCTTCACGCACAGTCCCGCTGATTGGCGCTGTGTACGTGCTGCTATTGCAGGAAGCGCTGAAGGCCGCGCAGGCGATGATCGCCGAGCAAGAGAAGCGCGAGAAGGAGCTCAAGCGAATGCTCGTGACGGGTGGACGGTCCCTCGAGGACGACGCACCGGCGCCTCCACGGAAAGCTCAGGCGGCCAGCACAGACGGTACGGAACCGGTGATGCAATTCCTATCGTACTATGAACGTATCTGAGTTGATGCTTGCGAGGCATCAGACCAGTTGCAGGCCATGAAGACTGTACACGACAGCAAAGTGCGCGCGCTTATGAAGTCGATCCATCAGCTACAAGAGCAACTGCAGATGCTCAAGTCGCAGGACAAGGAACACCGGCGTTCGGCACTGATCCAGAACCTGCGTGCGAGCCAGCGCGAGCAGGAGTTGCTCATCGACGTGCTCAAGCAGACGCTTGTGGACAAAGTGCCCGAGTTCCAGGACTCGCGGGACCTTGTCAATGATTTTGTTCTGAAGAAGGCAGTCGGTGGGCCACTGCGGTTCCGTCCGCCGTCACGAGAAGAACTCGAGAATGAACTCTCGGTGCTCGATGGTAAATACAAGCGCGCTGTCGAGAACCTCAAGAAAGCCAAAGAAGAATCGGAGCAGCAAGCAGAGAAGCCAAAGACCAGAAGTCGACGCCAGCAAAGCGGTGAAGACGAGGACGACCGTGGCTCCATACGTACAGGAGACAGTGGATGCAAGGTCCAGGCGGTGCCCATTGAGAAGGAAGTCTTTGTCATCGGTAGGTCAATGTCACGAAGTGTTGGTTTGAGATGATGGCTCGTTCAGAAGGATGGATATGGTGTGATGTAGACCCAGCACTGCAAGATGAGATTGATCAGCTCAAAGTCGAGCTTGCTTCCAGGGACTTGACGGTCCATTCGCAGGCTGACGAGCTCCACGAGCTGTACAGCGAGATCGAACGCCTCCGCGTGTGAGTTCCCTAAACGCTACGGCACTACTTCATGTGCTCACTATCTACTTCAATTTTATTTGGCCCAGAGTGGAGGAGAAACTTGAGCGCAAGAGAGAAAAGGTCGACACAGTCAACGAGCACCTCAACAAGCTACAACTTGAAAACGTCAAGCTCGTCCATGAAAAAGAAGCCGAGGTCGAGAAGAACCTTCAGCTCCAGGACGAGATCCAGTTTCTCCGCGACTCGCGTGTGGGCGACGTCCACGCAAGCGACAGCGAGCGGCTTCGCCAGCTCGAGTTGATTCAGAGCCTGCGTGCGCGTGAGCTGGAGCTTCAGCATGAGCTCGAGGACCAGCAGAAAAAGTGGGCCGTGGACCGCTCGACCATCAACCAGCAGATACGCTTGCTCGAGAAAGAGAAAGACCTCGCTCTCGAGAAGCTCAAGTGCTGCGAGGAAGAAGCCGACGCGGTCCAAAAGAAGCACGGTACGCTCACGGAACTTGGTCCGTCTGTGTACAAGGTGTCGATCTTGACTGGGGTATTTGGTGATGGTGTTCGTAGACCGCTTGTTCGTGGACAACGATGGTGTGAAGGCTCAGCTCAGCGAAGTGCTCAGCCAGAGAGACTCTCTTAACGCTCGAATTCAGGTATTCATACCACTAGTGTTCTACGCACACTGAACCGCTGACCCTCTACCTCTACGAATCATCTCAGGAACTTGAAGCCACGGTCGCGCTTCATGAGAACCTGTCACGAGAAGAACGCGAGGCGCACACAAAGACGATGGCCCAGCGACTTCGAGAGATGGAAGATCAACTCGCTGAGAAAGACGACCTCGCGAAACGACTCGACCGTCAGCTCACGGCATCCAAGCTGCTTGCGCGCCAGGCCAAGAAAGAAAAAGATCAGCTTCAAGACCGCTGTGCGAAACTCCAAGAAGAGCTGGCCACAGTGCGGCAGACAAAGTAGCGACTCGTACACACTAATACTTTCCCAGCATCTTACTTCTCGGGGTCTCTTTGCATGCGCCAAAACCTGAACAAGCGTTCGGAGGTTCCGAACGAGGTTCCGAACTTCGGCACCTCCCGCCGCGGAACGGAGCAAACACAGGCGTCGTCGCCTTTCTCTTTTGACGTTCCGATTTTGAGCGTGGTACAGCCGAGTTGAAGACCAGGAGCCATCTCGAGCCCATTGAGGTTTCGCAGCGACGGGTTGTCCGAGCAGGAGCCATCTCGAACCCAACGAGGTTAAAGACGGGTTGTCCGACGCACATGCCCGTGTTCGTCGAGAGAGTACTCGCGCATCTTGCAGCGATCCAACCCAACGAATGCCGTGGCACAAGCAGTTGATTCGTGTCTTTCGATGGAGCACATCGAATTGAAACCCTTCGCCAAAGATCTGGACGACGCTCCAGAGATCATGTATGCTTTTTTCACCGATAATGATGAACTGAGTACCATTGAACTGCTCTTTTAGAGTTCTACAGCCGCGCTTGGGCTTCCTACTGGACTTCAAGTCTAGCAAAGTGGTGGACTTGCCATTGGGCGAAGTCGGAACCGAGGAGGTGCACTAGGGAGGCGTG
>JAADXL010000549.1:0-22819 GCA_023337755.1 Pythium aristosporum | reverse complement strand
TGAAATGCTCACCGACCACCAGTGCATGGATGCTCATTGTGCAATCATTATGTTCGACGTGACCTCGCGCGTCACGTTCCAGAATGTGGCAAAGTGGTATCGTGATATCGTCCGAGTCTGTGGCGAAATACCGATCGTGCTCTGCGGCAATAAAGTGGACGCTGCGGATTCAAGGGCTTGAGTCAAGCATCTCAATATCGATCGGACGATGAGCTTGCCGTATTTTGAGATCTCGGCGGCGGCGCAACGCGCACATGGATGGGATGGGCCGTTCGCGCTGTTTAATCAGCCGATGGACGAGCCGATTGTGTGGCTCGCACGCAAGCTGATGGGGTTCGTTATATCTGCTTCCGCATCTTACTGCCCCTCTCGTTGCTGTGAACCCCTGTCTACGTGTTTCTGTCTGCGTAGCGATGAGAATCTCTTTTGCGTGGAGCCTATTCATAGCGATCCTTCGGATGGCCCATTTCTCACGCCTGAGCTCATCGCCCAACTCGAGGCCGAGAACGCCCGCGCCGCTGTGTCCGTGCCTCTTCCAGACGAATATGAAGATCTTTGAGATCTTTTTCCCAGACTACTCTCGAGCGCCAAGCCACGCTTGTGTCGGCAATTGTCGCGTTCATTGCAGCAGTAGAAAGCACAGAGATTTGAGCTGGCAGCTCGCATCCCTTTCCGAACCGATATGGCTACATATCACATGGTCTTATTTTCAGCCAATGGATCAGTATCGCGATTCATGATTGGTTAATGGCCTGGGAGTATGACGCGGGCCTCGGCAAAGCAAGAAGAGGCGGGAAGGACTCATGGGCAGCGACGAGCTCGTCGCGCGGCTGCGGCCGTGGTACGCGGCACTGCGAACGCTTGACGCGCGCCCCGCGGACGCGGACATGTACAGGTCGAAGCGCGTGACAGCGCCACCACCGTACACATTGTGGATCAACGACAAGTACCTCACGTCGCCCAAGCCGCCACGGTCGGCGAAACTGGCGAATGTGCACATCTACGAGGCCGTTGTGCTGCTGGATTTGCTCGCGCGCGTTGACGTGCGTGCATGGAAAGCGGCAGTAATGGAGGTGTGGCCGACGCAAGACATGCAGGTGTGGCTCGATGACCACGCGTTCCCAGCCGACGCCGAGTTCAACGTCGGCATCGTGCTTGCAGACTTGACGACTGCGAAACACATCGAGCGGCTCGCCAAGCTGTGCAATTTGGCAGAGAACGACGTTGTCTCGACCGAGTTTACGCAGCTCTACGCATCGCTGGCGTTGCTGATTGGGCTGGAGGAGAAGCAAGCGTCGTGGCGCGTGGCGTTGCGACTCGATCACGACTTGTTCGACGCGTCTGCATCCGAGATTACGAAGACCCTTAAGCGCATCTATCACTATGTGGAAGAATGCCGAGTCAACGCAGCGCCCGAGAAGGCTGTGAACAAGGCAATTATCCAGGTCGAGGAAATCGAAGTCTTGGCGGGTGAGCATCTTGTGCTCCGCCAAGAAGATCTGGGTATCTGGAAACAGATCACGGAAAGTGGCGTGCGTGTGAGCCATTTCCCCAGGCTCGCAATGGGCAAGGACGAGCAGAGCTGGAAAGAGGTTGTCGAGGCCACGCGGTCGCTTATGAGTGTCTCCCACTGT
Source organism: Pythium aristosporum (assembly GCA_023337755.1). Lineage (NCBI taxonomy): Eukaryota > Oomycota > Peronosporomycetes > Pythiales > Pythiaceae > Pythium > Pythium aristosporum. The sequence continues at coordinate 21,185 of JAADXL010000549.1, read as the reverse complement.
ACGAGTAACGACGGAGCTGCGTCCTCAGCAGTGGGTGGAGCGCACACGGTCCGAGTGCACACGCAGAACTCGCCGTACGTCGGGTGCTTTCTCGCGGCGGCGCAAGTCAGTACTTTACTTCGTGTCGCCGATATCGAGGTCGGTGCAGCGGACGATTGGGATGAAGATTTTAGCAGTGACGACGACGATGACCAAGACAGGGTCCGCGAACTGTCCCCGGTGGTCGGGAGGTACTGGAATTTGATCGCGTACACTCTCCTCAGTCGCCACGCCAGCCACAAGCTCACGACGCTTCACATGCAGATCTGCAATCTTCGACTAGCCCATGTCGAGGCGATGCGCGCCATTGTTACTGCACCCGATCCATTGGCGCAGCTTCATGACAGGGCAGACAGACTCGAACCGCTGCGGCAACTCACGGCATCGCGCTTCTACTTGGCCGACCCGGCCCCAGAATTCCACGTCAATGACCCCGACGACCAGGACGCTCTGGTCGAGCTACTGGAAGGAATGAGGCATCGGTTACCGTTCACGACAGAGAACTCCATCACCGTTCGTGTCATCGCTCCTCCTCAACACGACGATGATCCGTACTGGAAGGTGCTACTCCCCGGCCAGGGCGTTTCCTGGGTCCACAAGGACGACTTCACGGACCTCATTGAGAACGCACTGCCGACCGACGACTGGCGAAGTGCCGTTCCTTCTTTCCAATGCATCGAGTTCTTTGTGATGAACGAAGAGTCCAAGGAAGCTGCGCTGCAACTCCTCGAGCTCGTTGGTCGCGGTGCCAAGTGTATCAACATGTACGAGTACGCCACTGACGATGTTGACGGTCTTGACAACTGGGTGCGAGAGGTTCTCGAGACGTGCCCATATCTCGAAGAGTTCATCATGGGTGTTGCGAACCTCAGTTCCTTGAACGTGTTCGTGGACGCCGCATACAAGGGCCTGGCGCGCCTGCAGCGGCTCGTGCTAGGCTATGCCGGTTGCGACCGCGTGGAGACGTTTTTCGCAGTTCTCGGCGACAACAGTCACGTGCTCTCGACACATTTACAGTGTCTCAGAGTCAATTTCTGGATTGGGAAGCAGAGCGATGTGGACCGAGTGCTGGAATCCTCGCTGCGCATGTTGGAAACGAATCGTCGCTTGTACGACATCCACATTGGATTTCGTCTGGGCCAGCGATTTGCCCACTTGAAACGAAAGGTCCAAGACGCGTTCGCCAAAGTGTCCAACGAGAGAGTGGCCATCCGCGTGGCGCCGCTGGATGGGCGCTGTAAGCTGGCCTTTCTCAGCACCGTCAATCACAGTGCCACGGCAAATGGGGCACTTGGCAAGTTGGACAGTGGTGGAATCGGCAAGGTCTTTGAGTTTGCGGCGCAGTCGCGCATCCGTCGCGTTGCGTCCTTCTGTGTGACAATGGGAGGGGGTTAGCACCCTTCGCACAGAAGCTCTTTTAGTACGAGTAAACTATATGCTCGTGATAAATATCCTAAATTAACTAGTGGAGAGATTCACGGAATAGGTTTCGTATTGGTGGCAGTCGCCTTCATACATTAAAGGTCCTCATCTTCATCTGGGAGTGGCACCGCGGCGGCGGCTGCCGCATTCTCCTCTGCCAGACGTGCGATCTGCTCGGCCGTGAGCTGTATATCTGGTCCACAGACTCTTGGAGGATCCACCAGCTTTGCAAGGCTATCTCTAAACACACACGCGACGGATAAAGTAAGGCATCCAGCAGCAGGTACGGCTGGGTGAGAAAGACCATCTACACTAACGTACCCCGTGAGTTGGCGCACGAGCCGAGCGAAAGGCTCCCGCAACTGCTCCTCTGAATCGGAATAGGTAGAGATCTCGAAATAAGGCAGGCTGCACGTACGCGTAAACCTGATTTCCTTGACTCTGCTTCTCCGATGCGCGACATCGACCTTGTTGCCGCACAGCACGGTCGGAATGTTCTCGCACACGCGAACGACTTCTTCATGCCATGTTGACGCGTTCTGAAACGTGATGCGGGAGCCCACATCAAACATGATGATCGCGCACTGGCCTTGTGCGTAATACCCTTGACACTGGCCGTCGTTGGTCTCTCCACCAGGGATATCCCAGCAGTTGAAGCGGAATCGCCCCCAGTCGCTCGTGAAAAACACGAGCGAGCGCATTTCCACGTTACGCGTTGGGACGTATCGCGGCTCAAATCGATCTGTCCGGAGGCGGTGGAGAAACGCCGTCTTGCCCACGCCGCTGTCGCCCACAAGAAGAAGCTTAAATTCCGGAATGGCCGCCTGCATCGACACAAAAGCACACGTTATATGAGGCGTCCACTTTGCACACACGCCAGAGCCCCACAGAGCTACCATGGCGCTTCGCTAAGCATCCTATTCTGCATGCACAGTGCGGCCCACACGGAACGCACCATTCTTGTCGTTTCCGCCTGTACGCTGGTTCGCTCCGTGAGTCTCAGATACTGTAACGACACTGATTGGCGGATAATAAGAAAAATAGAACGTCACTCCCAAGAGCTCCAGTGGACGTGCATGGTGCACCTCATATCGTGAAGATCATGGAGATCACATCGGTCCTCGCTGCATACGCTGTGGCGATCGCAGGTCGTCTCTGGAGAGCGACTAGTGAACTACTGGGTGTATTTGCTGCGTGTAGTAGAGTAGACTATCAACGTCGACGGGATTCCTAGACTCAGAAGCGCTCACCCAGGCGGTCCTGCGCGATCGTCTCGTCGGTCGCCTCGGAAATGATCTTGAGCGCCATGATATCGTCGTTGACGTTGCACATTGTGGAGATGCGGTCAATAACAACGTCGGCCGTGATGACGAACGCAAACGCGACCTTCGGCAGCGGCCCGATCAGTGTTGTGTAGGCCGTGGAGATCATGACGAGCGATGACGCCGGGATGGGCGGTGTGCCGGCACACGCGACGACCGCCAGCGCGGCCATGCCAAAGATTTTGGCAGCGGTGAGGTGTTCACCGTTTCCGGAGGCCTCAGCGAGGAACGTGAGCGCGATCGGCAGGTACCAGCCCATACCACTTAGTCCTGAGACCACGCCAATGGAAACCACAAAGTTGGCGGCGGACTGTGAGGACATGCGAGCCTTCATGACGCACGACAATGTCACGGGCATGGTCGCAAGCGACGATGCCGAGGCAAATGCGAACAGGTACGCGGGCATCATCCGCTTCATGAGACTGTACGGGTTACACCGCGTGAGCAGCAAGACAAGAGCCGGGTACACGACCATCATCTGGAGAACCGCACATGTGATGGCGGCGAGCAATAGCGGGTAAATGTCTTTGAGTGAGCTCGTAACGCTCTCATTGGTCGCAAATGACCCGGCAATCAATGACACGACCCCGACCGACGAGAGCCAGATCGCCCACTCCATCATCAAGAAGAACGCATTGCGGAGCTGCAGCAGCGAGAGGTACAGGTAGTTGATCCGGCGCGTCCTGGTGAAGAAGTTTCTCCCAGCGAACGCACCAAGAAGCATCGAGAACGTGATGGTCGAGAGCAAACGGCTATTTGCAAGTGACGCGATGATGTTGTCGCTCACGATCGACGTGAAAATCATCAGGGTCTGGTCGCTCAGCGTCACGGTCGCGACGGCACTAGACTGCGTGGCGAAGAACTTGTTCTTGTCTTTGATGGCAAACGTTGTGGCCATGGTAAGCTTCGTGGCATTACTCGCACAAGCGACGCTGCCGTTGGCCATGGTCGAGAGCAGGTGATTGCCTGGGCACGTGAAACCAAATGTGTTGATTGTGGGCTCTATGGAGACATGACCCAAGCGGAACAGTGGCCGAAAGACCATCGACACAGCGATGCCCACAGCGATGGTGCAGACCCAAAAGAGCACAAAGACCTTGGTGATTTGTAAGCCGACATGGGAGATTTTGCCCACAATCACGATGTCGCCGACGGCCACGGCGACTGCAAAAAATGCGTACGGCACGACGAGACACTTGAGAGCGCGGATAAAGAGGTCTCCTGGTAGCGCAACCCACTGCGCGACAAGAACGGAGACTTTGAGCTCACTCAAGAGTACGCCGAGGACGAGTCCGACTACCAGCTCCATCACGACCCATCGAACCGAGGTCTTGGATCCGTTGCTCGTGTCGACATTCTGATGGAGGGTTGGGTGACTTGTCGAACCTGTCGACGACTCGCGGTTTGGATCGTATCTCAGCATCGGATAGCTGTCGGTGTGCGCGCAGTCGAACCCGTCGTCGTTGTGCAGTGTGGTGTAGTCGGTTTGGCTGCTGCGGTGGGTGCGATTACTGTGCTTGTCCGTAGTCGAGTGGCCACTGTTGCGCGCATCAGCGATCGTGAAATGCGTGCGTGAGCCATTCGTGAAGTCCGTGCGTGGCTCAGCCTTATGTGGGAAGTCGTGTGTCCGCGGCATGGGTCGGTTATGGGACGTCAAGCCGCGACGCGGACTAGCTGAAGCTGCCGCGACAAGAATCCGGTGCTGATTGACGTGGTGGGGACGACCGCTGGCCGTGAAATCAGTGTGGAAATCGTGGAACTGCGGCTCAATGGGGGCTGTGAAGTCGGTGCGCGGCTCCCGCGACTCGCGGCGTAGAGGTCCGCTGGCATCCGGCCTGTAGCAATCCTCCTGGTATGTGGGTGGGAACGTGTACTCCGAGTCATTGTACGGGCCGTTGTACAGCGAGCGTTGAACATCCGCGTCCAACAAAATGATGCCGTTCATCGTGTGCGAGTGTATCACGTGAGTCGGGGAAGTGAGAGCGCGCAAATTATCAAGTGAGCTCAATCATGAGCAGCGCCTGGCCAACACGCGCCAGCACAGCTCGCAGTACTTCGGCCTACAGTACACCGCATGGTCGTTCAGAAGCGCTACACCATGAACAGCTGAAGTGGACAGATGTGTATATTTCTGAATGTTAGCCATGAAAGCATGGCATATGAATGTCGGTGATACCCAACTGTCGTGCCTATCAATCTCTCGCAAGAACCTAGTCTGCTGTCCAAGTATACTGCGCTGTGATTCCCGGTGCAGGACAGAACCTAATGAATTGCGCAGTTCCTGGAAACACACTCATCATCGAAATACTGAAGATGGCGGCGGGCGAGTGTACGTTTATATGTATAGTATGGGATATCCATCACTCTGACAGAAGCTTGATGTTTCAGCAGCTGGACCAGGTGTCGCAGCAACGAGGCCTTGGCACCGACGCGGGAAGCGGGAAGCATGGCAACGATGATGGAGATTGACGTTGCGGCGAGGAAGATGCGGAAGCCGAGCAAACCACACGCAGCGCACTCAGGGTGGGCACGACCTCAAAGTTTGTTTTTCTTCAACTTTTCGAGAGTTTTGTCTTCACGGACGACCACGAGAGTGAGAGAAGGAGACGGTAACGGCGGCAGCAAAGACCCCGATGATCGTCCAGGCGCCACACAGCAATCTGCAGCAGACGCGAACAGCGGTGTGTGGTGAGTTCCACACCAAGTAGTGGAACTCAACCGGATTTCAAAATTGTTGGTGGCGCGCAAAGTGTGGGGTACCGGCGAGTGACTCGGGGCGGCGTGCAATGTAGTCTCCAGCTGCAGTGCCAATGAATTGTAGCACAAAATCAAACACGTGTGAGGACACACGGCGTCGGAAAGCAAGTGCCGCCGCCGATCGAAAATGCTTCCAGGACGTAGTAACAGCCTCAAGTGAATGCGTAACACCCCTTGGACGTGTGCAATCCAGGGATCTTACGCGGTCGCTTGAGCACGAACGTTTGGATTCGCAGGACGCGTTCAAGGTTACAGTGGAGACCGCCACAGCGGAACCACCTTCTCCATTTACATGGACTTGCGCAACGAGACACAAGTCAAGTAGCCGGAGAGAACCACGCAGCGCTCGGCCGTTCTGATTGCCGTGGGCCGTCCACATGGATCTCAGTGGCTTCGACACGTGATGATCCTGGGGGCTCACGCACGCGCAAGATGACAGCGGTAGCGCGTACGAAGCGCCAGGACCAGCTCCGAGTAATGACAGAGACCAGACGATTCCTTCCCTTTGATGCTGTACGCGAACCACCTTCCAGTCGTGGCGGACGCACGACTTCGTGATCGACGACTGACGATCGTTCGAGCGCCGCGAGGAGGCGCGTATTTCGGGCAGGCACTGCAGCTTTTGCTCTTGAGATAGAACACTTCTTGCTAGGTACATGGCAAGCGCAAACATCATTGCCGTCGAGAATATATCAGATTTGATATCTTTCTGTGGCACGTGATGATAATAAAACTGTCTTGAATTGTAGCCAACAAGTGCCTACGACATCTTCTGCCGGGAGTGATGGATTTCAGTCACAGTACAAACGTTTAGACACGGAGACATGCCGGGCAAGGAGACAAGAGCGACCAACTTAAACACTTGCTTTGTAGGGATGGAGTCGACCATAGTGTTGGCTAGCAGGCTTTTGCAGGCGCCAAACCGCTGATTGTTGGGCACGTGGTAGACGCTCACTCGTCGGCTCCAAATCGCGGTGGCGGTACGGCCATTGTTTCTACCGAGCAGCGATCGCGCCCTGGACAAGGGTTTCCCCGAGAGTTTCGGTTTGAGCAGGTTATGTGGACGGCTGTGAGTGCATCTGAGGAGAGTAAGGGCGTCATTGGAACTGAAGTAAAAATCTGGCCGAATTCGGTGGTTCCGCGGGCCGCAAAAACGAAAGCTGAAGTGTCAACAACGAATTGTGAACCGAAGGTGCATGCGCACTTGATTGAGATTGGCAGCAGCCTACTCGGTCTTGGGATCCCGGACAGAAGCCGTCGAATCTCAGAGATGTGTCACGTGAAAACTTCAATCCACCGCCGTCCTGGACGCACCAGACGAGGATACTGTAACCACCAGATCCCACTAAGCTACCACAGTAGTAATGCCGTCGTGATGTGACTGATCTCTTTGTTTCTCTCTTCCCATCTCTAGTGGGACAGCGTTGTCGCCTCGTCGTACAGCACACGCATAAGGCACATTATCACGAGCAGCTCGGCGGCCTTAGAATCAACCAGCGGTGTGATCTCCACGCACGCCAAATCCCAGTAAGTTATTACGGCACCCAGATGCACATCCATTGAGAGCACAACAGTACTACACTGCGGGAACCAATTTCCATAATTGCCACAGTGCAACAAAGAAGAAAGAAAGAAACCAAATCCTCTTCTTCTCGTCCCGACTTATAATACTTGCAACTTCGCTCGTTGTAACGCAATATACTCTATTCCAAAGTACAAAGTGTTCACAGCGCCATGGCGACGAAGCTTGAGGCCACAAACGCGGCTACAGTGGCGCCGACCCGCGCAGCACTCGAGACCTTCGTCTGCGCGTCGGTCTTGGGATCCGCAGGCGCCGTCACGTTGCTCGCGTCGCCGGCCTTGACTTTTTCCGGTGCGAACAAGTTGGTGGTTGGGTCGATCGAGCCCGACAGGCTGCCACTACCGGCGTTGCTCGCGTTGCTGGCCTTGACCGTGATCAAGTTGGCCGCGTCCATTGAGCCCGATAGGCTGCCGCTGCCGACTTGTGTCACGTTGCTGTACTTGCGGTCCTTGGCCGACGGGCACTTGGGGTTACGCGTGCGCTTGGCCACAGTCTTGGGCACTGTGAGGATGCCCTTCTTCACGAGCTGACGCATGGACCACCCGGATGTGCGCTTGGTCTCGTCGTCGTGGCGCCATGCCCAGAAGGACCAGCCGGCTGGGGCCTTTTCGGCCTCCTTCATTTGGATCTCGCCAAATTTGGTCAGCTGGGCTTCCGTGATGGTCTCCTCCATGGCAGTTGCGAGCGAGAACTCGCCCAAGAAGATCGGGTTGCCCGTCCACGGCTTGAAGTGCGTCGTCGAGTATTTTGAGGCAAAGTCAAAGACATCGTCGAGCGGCTGGTTCTCGAAGCCCCACTTGTAGTAGATGTGGAACTCGTGCCAGACATTGTAGTAGTCCGGGCACGGCATGAACGACGCCATCGTCGGCGGACCTTGCTCCTGCAGCCACGGCGACGTCGAGATCAGGCAGTCGTTGCCGTCCTCGCGGATCGCCCTGTACGCGTCCGTGTAGTACTTGAACATGGTCTCGTACTTCGTCGGAATGGCCGGCTCGTTCATGAGACTCAAGCCGAGAAACGCCACGCTGTCCTTGTATCGGTTCGCAATGAACGTCGCGTAGTTGAACGAGCTCTGGACATTAGACGGATCGTCGCTCCACGTGGCCTTGCCCATGACGGGCGGCGCTGAGTGGTCCATGCCGTTCTGCGATCCCTTGTGCGCGTGGAGCGAGACCATGACAGCGAGATTGTACTTGACGGCCCAGTCGTTAATGAGTTTGTCCAGGTACTTGAGTCCGCCGCGCGGGTACATCTTGGTAATTTCGCTTTGATCCCGCGTGTCTTCGTCATTGATGATCCAGTACCCGGTCGAGACGCGGACCGTGTTGAGACCGGCCTCGGCAATGTCGGCAATGTCCTTCTCCGTGAGCCACGTCTTCCAGTGCTCCTCAAACTGGGCCGTGCCATTAATGCCATTCTCCTTGGCGTACTTCATGACGCCGTACTCGCCCGTGATACCGACTTGCGGCGGGATGCCCTTGTACAGAGGCGACGTGTAGCACATCCAGTACTCGCTGAGCAGCCAGCCGCCGAGGTTCGTGGCGCGCGACAGGATCTCGCCGCGGCGGAGTGCGAGCTGCACGTGCTCGGTGGTTGTGGCGGCCGAGGCCATGCCGGCAAAACACACGGCGGCGGTGAAGAGACGCTTGAACATCTTGTTCGGCTTCGTCACTTGGGATACAAGAGGCGAAGAGTGCAAAGCACGAATGACCACCCTTCCGCTGGCGGACTCTGAACTCTATGGACGAGTCACGAGCTGCTGACTAGTTTTGGGAACCGACACATCCAGGTGTACTGGATTCGAGAGTGCGGAAACACTACCGTAGGCTCATGGACAGGGAAACGTGATTCTGATGGCCCATCCCAGTGATGAGCTGTGGTCAAGGAACTGGTCAAAACCCATCACAACCAGGAGAATCCCACTCATTTGAAGCGCTACGTGTCATGTACTTTCCTTGAATGCGGCGTGTGTAACGGACTAGGGCAAGAACTCCCATGAGATTTGTATGGCCAAATTCTGGTGCAGGTTCACAACTGCGGGCACCCAAGATCGCCACTTCCGACACGAACCAGCATATCCATAAGACCGGCACATCGGTCGTAATGTTGCTGGCCTCCCACTGAACAGCCACAAGCCTGCTGCCCGCCCACTCCATTTACTTGAATCCACAAGAGGCGGCAGTGCAGCGCGCAATTGCCACTACGATGCTGCAACTCTGTCGTGAAGCGCACGGATTATCCCCTCACTCACCGACATCAAAAGCATCCAATCCGCTCGGCGTGTCTGTGGTGCAATCCTACAGTACTCCAAACGTCTACGGCAAAGTTGTCACACAACGGCGGAGACTAGTGGATGCGTCAGAACAGTCTGTCAACATGTATACGGAGTAGCAGGACACACAGGAGGCAGGACAAGCTGCCAGACCATCGCCGAACTCGAGAACGCCGTTGTCACTGTGTCCAAGCCTCTTCCAGACGAAGATGGAGATCCTTGTTGCCTCAGTACTGTCGAGTACCAGGCCTCAAGCTCACTTCCATTTTGCGTCCGTTAGTACTCCGAACCGGAACCCTCTTTCGTTGGCATGAGCGATTGTGCAAATGAGACTTCGTCACGAGTGAGAGACCAAGAGGTCACTGCTCAGTAAACGTCATGAACCGAAACGGCAACAGCCTCACGACCCGACAAGGAATGTGGAAACTAATTCAACTTCAACCAATCGAGTCCGATCATTGGCACCTAGAGGAAAAACGAAGATAGGGGTCGCGCTCGACAGGAGGCGGTGGTGGGACTTCGAGATTCACCGTTCGACGCTTCGCAGGAGCGACAAACGAGAAGACGTTTCCCATGAGATCTGCGTCCAACGATGGATACGTAGATGTGCGGTGGTCGAACACACTCGCAAACGCGAGCTGATGGCGACGTGAAAGCGACCATCCGGGGAGCTGCACCCCTTGGAACGCAGTCACGGCCTTCCACATGTCAGCCTCTGCCGGAATATGGACGTGAAGATGACTCAGCTGCTTGTTGGCCTTCAGCATGCTGGTGATCGCTTGCACACTGGACTCGTCAAAACGAGTTGCCTTCCAGTTCTTGCCAAAGCGGAGCCGACGAAGCGTGGACTTGACCTTTGCGTCGGTAGTGAGCCATCGCAACAACGCCTTGAACACGACGCTCGGAATCCGACATCCACTTAAGTCGAGAGACGAGATCTGGCCTTCGTGGTACGCGACGACTAATCCGCTGAGATCGTCCAGCTTGGCGTCGAGAAGACAGAGACTATGGAGCTTCTTGTAGTGTGCGAGTATCTCGCGCAGCGTGTCTTTTGTCGCTTGATCCGATGCGAGTCTCAACGTCTCCAAATCCCGACCAACGATGACGCCAAGATGACGAACCACCATAGTGAAATCCAACACGCTGTTGACCTCGTGATCATGAGTGTCGTTGTGTGGGCGGAGTCCAATCGATAGGTGGCGTAAAGGAGTCCACACGGCAGCAACAGTTGGCGTGAGATTTGGTGTGGTCGAGGCGGCTTTTCTGGCAATAGGGCAAGCACAGCAGGCACGGGAGCACCATACACGAAGTTGCGAGCGGAAGGATACAGCATGCCTGGCAGCACATGTAATTGTTGCCATTTTGGGTATCAAACTCGACCACGTACGTCGCCTCAGTCGTCGCGGCTTCCTTATCCATGACGCTTGCCATTCCCGACTGCTCTTGATGGGGCGGAAGGCTTTTTGTTAGTGGTGCGGCGTTTGCTGGGGGAACTGACACTGCTCAACTCTTCCACTGTCTAGGGAAAGACTGAGAAGCTCGAGAGCCCTCGGTGCGTCGGGTTTTCTCCTTGCTGCCTGAACCCAGCTATTTTGGTCTGACGCGTTCGTTTCGAAACTCCAGTCAACACGCACTGATAGCTCTGTGATGCGACTAGGGGGAAGATCGGCATCAGCCGACTCGTTCTCGGCGAACAACCACCGCACGAGTGCAACTGCACGGCCAAGCTCGCAAGGGTTCCCGTTTGGCGACGCCGGCACAGCCACGCTGGCAAGCTTGGCGTTCTCGTTTGAGTGAGACCTGCATCGTTCTCGTGATGATCGTCTCGCAGAATCACAACCGTTCGTACAGCCCAGAGTGAGTCTCTGTTCTTTCAATCCTTTGTCAATGACATCGAGAAATCAGATTAAGCAGGAACCGTGGCATCGGAGTCGAGTTAAAGCCAACCGCATTACGGCTCATTATCCACTTGGCGCTAGCACAAACTTGCCACGGCCTAACTAGTACGATCAATGTGCAGCTCGAACGCAAATGTAAAAAGTCGGAGTTGTACTAATCTTCGTCGTGTACGGTAAGAACCATGGTGACCCTGTGGGCACAACGGCAGGAAGCGTTTTAACTACTTACTGAACCTGCAGGACCACTTTGCCCACCACGCGAACCGTCTGGAGGTGTTTGAAGGCCTCCACCACCTGCTCAAACGCGAACGTCGAGTCCACGAACGACTTAACCGAACCGTTGTCGATGAGTCGCGTGATCTCCCGAAGCTGTTCACCAGATGGCTGACCAAACACTGACATGTGCGTGGCGCCAAACTTGGGGCTGCTTGGTGCTTGGACAGGACGGAGCGTGACAAAGCGGCCACTCTCTTTCTTGAGGACCAGCTGCGCATCGCCATCCCATGCCGTCGGCTCGACCGAGCACTCGAACACGACGTCCACCGAGTGGGGCGACACCACGTCTCCCCATCTCTCCCGAGCATAATCAATCACGCGGTCGGCGCCAATCGACTCTAGTAATTTGACATTCTTGGTGCTGGTGGTCGCAATGACGTATGCGCCAATTGACTTGGCATACTGGATGGCGAAGAGACCGCAGGAGGTGGAACCGCCAATCACAAGAATGCGCTCGCCCGGCTGAAGCTTCCCATACTTGGTGAGTGATTGATAACTGGCCAATGCCACACTCGGCACTCCAGCGGCCTCATCAAAGCCCAGGCTCGAGGGTTTGCGGGCCACAAACTGCGCGTCAATCGTGACGTACTCGGCGAGCGAGCCCGTGCTCGTTCGAGGCGTCGACGTATACACGGCTTCGCCAACTTGAAATTCGTTCGCTGCGTCCACACCCACTTCCACCGCAGTACCAGCGGCATCGAAGCCAATGCGATACGGCTGATCAGCACTCGGCGAGCCACCGGTGATCATGGCGGCGAGTCCTCCGATGAGTTTGTAGTCAATTGGGTTGAGTGCCGCACTGTGGATTCGAATGCGGACATCGTTGGGACCAAGCGGCTCGGCTTGCACATCGCGCAGTCGGATCACGTCCTCGGTCTTGCCGTACGCTTCGTAGACGTAGGCCTTGTAGGTCGCTGGCACGGAGGTCATTGTTTGTGTTTGCGGGGTTCGAGTTGTGGAGCTTGGTGTTGTTTTGTGACTTGCACAGGAGAGAGCAAATTGCAGAATGGTCGTGTGTGAGTGGTGCCATGTTGTAGCAAGTGGTCGTCAGAGTGTGGGTCTCACTTCGGTGTTGAGCAGACTCAGCGAAATCATTGACGTGTAGGCTCCTTGTTCACGCTCTTCAACATCGCAGAGTGAATGTACCACCATCACTCGCGTAGGTTTTCAGTGGCTGGACTCCGTGAACAGCTGAAATGTTGCCTTCCCATCATGGCAACCTTGTGAAGACACATATGGGTATCCATTCCCGTCCAAGTGCACTTGAATGTCGGCATACGATGGTATAAGTGAAATCTAGTTGTGCGAAATACATGTACCGTCTAGCTTCAGAGGTGACCATATACATCCTACCCGGAGACAGACTGCGCGATTTGACTCCTTTAGAAAACGAGTCTCAAAGGTGTAGCATTGTCCATCTAATTCCTGCTCTATTTTCGTCAGATCTAAGGTTATTCGCGAATGACACTTTGCAATATTGCAGTAATGCTCACGGCGTCGCGAGAACCTCATCCCTCTTCAGCTCTACCGTAGGCGACTGCATCTGAGCATATTTTCCCGCGACACCAGGTGAGGCCAAACTCGGAGGAACCACGTCGTCCTTCAGTTCGGTCGTCTTCGCGTACTTGCCCGGGCGGTAAATGAAGAACACGACAATGCCGACGACATTGATGGCGGACGCGATCAGGTTCGGCACAACGAGGAACCAATCGGGCCAGCTCACGGTGACCCAGAGAACTGTGTTGATGAGACCAGCGATCGACATGGTGAGTGGCATCGAGGACGCGTCTTTGATCGCGATCACGTGACGATCGTCGCCATGGGAGACGCGGACATGAGAATGTCCAGTCCAGCGGCGAGAAAGCCCAACACATGAGCGACTTGGGCCTGAGATTGGTTCGTAACGCCCTCCAGACCGATACCGACGTAGACCGCGACAATAACGGCGCCAGCGCCGGCGACTGCCCATAGTCTGTGGACAAATTTCCTATCGGCCGTGTACCGGTAATACACGAGCATGAACGCGAACGCGATGGCGAGCCCGAACGAGTCCACGAGCACGAGGGTCACGTAGTTGCCGACGAGGCAGCCATAGATGACCCTAGCACATGCCAATTATCACGACGTTTAGACAAAAGATTTATGACTGAACAACATCCAAAGTTCGTGCACGCACCAGACCGTGCAACAGAAGCAAATGGTGGCGACGGGTAGGATGGAGAAGTCACCTGTCGCCTTGGCCTTGACGATGCGAACGTAAGTCGGGATCGGACTGAAGATGAGTCCCAGAGTCGTGATGACCGTCAGCGCCTTGAGCACAGCGAGCAGCGAGGCATTCATCGTCACAAAAAGACACTCTGTGTTATCCACTGGCGACGAAATCCGAAAGTGGACACATGGTGCCCCGCGAAACGTGAAGAGATCTGTTTTGAGCTCTCTTTGAGGGATGCGAAAGCATGGCGACCCGCCAGGCGAGAACTGCCCTGCCAAGGATCGTCATTTTCGTACTTAAGCGGAGGACGATTATACCAAGGATTCTACCAGGTGTTTGCTCTTTTTCTGTTCCAAATGCCAGGTTTCGGCCTAGTTTCTCATTGAGATAACAGCTAAATAGTGCCAGCCTTCGCATTTTGCTATTTTTTCCGTGACCAGCTGTGTGTCATCAGTCAACCCTAATTGAGTGGGTAATCTTAAATGTGTGCGTCAACACACCAACTAATCGCACGCCTGATTATGTTGAATTATCCAACCACTGTATCTATAATAGCACAGTCACTGCCCTTTATAAGGGCCTCATATGCAAGAGATAATATCATTTCTAAATGATATTATCAGAGAAACAGAAGTTGTGCTCTCTTAAAAGAGCACAACTTCTGTTTCTCGATTATTACCATACAAAAATCAAGTCAAAATGACCGAAAGTTGCCTAAACATGCATATGAGCAGAAGAGTACAAAGTTCGAAGACCAAAGTGCAGCTTCAATTGAACTTGGCTATAAGAGAGATATTCTCAAATAGATCATACGTTTTGGGAATTGGATTTCTTCACATCGCTAACCCCGATTGAGTGTCATCGGGTGGATGGATGCCACGATATATCGCTATAGGTCTTTGTCGGGGTGAATTATATGGGAATCACCGGTTTTTGTATCCTGATTTATCCCTTATAAAGGGTTGTGAATGTACCTCTGCATCAGACAGAGCAAATCATGGGTAAGAGAGTCAGCCTGACTCAGGTTGACTCAGTCACTCGGTCGTACCGTAGCCTTAGACGTCGAGCCTCGACTCGGGCCTCTCTACTACACGGATGTCGCAGGGTACCGTGGGGCTGCGCTGGGCCGAGAGACTGTACCGTATTTCGCGAGTAAACGCTCTCCATATCTCGTGGTCCTGGGTATTGTCTCGAGTCGGTGGCCGTCTCCGGCGTGCTTGATATCTTGGTTGTGGGCGCGATGTGCTCTGGGCTAGGTGCCAGTCGTGCTAGGCACAAAGAACTGGTCCATGGCGACGTTCGCAGCGATGTTGGTCATTGGAGAAGGACTTTGCAGCGCCAGTAGAGTCTTCATGGAGAGCAAATGCAACTTCCAATTTTTCGCGAGTTCCAAAAAAATGCCTTTTTTTCAGCTTGGCACTGCCGACCATCCTTGAAGGAGACATTTTAGTAGTTTAAACCTTGAAGTTGAAGGTACACCACAGTACAGTGCTGAACGTACTAAGATGCCTCTTCCAAGGATGAGGCATTCTACTTAGTATAGTACCTTACTGGATTTTGCGGCAATGCGTTTGTGTGTTTTGAGCTGTGCTGGGCTTGAAAAGCTATTGACATAGAGTTGTCTCCAAATTTTCCAGCTCCTACGCAAGTGGCTCCTCAGACTAAGGCCAAGCCACCAGCTGACAGTGGCGTGGGGCGACTTACGTGGGGCATTCCTCGTGTCCCACAGAAGTCGCCCCATATTTTATCCAAGTGAGAGGCGGGACGTACGACTGGGTGAGAACGGGAGCAAGAAGGCTCCATGCGCGAGCACCCGAGCGCCGCCGTGAAGTCCAGTCCAGTCTTCCAGCGCGCCAGCCGCAAGGTCTCATGCGTGCTGTCCAGCGCGTGATGGCCGCATCGCCCATCGCCGCTTTCCAGCAACGAACTTCCTCCACTGCCAGGTTGCCAGTGTCCCGGTGACACCACCGACCTTCTGGTCCCCCATGAGGTCCCCCCCAACCCAGCTTGGCTTTGGTTGGGCAAGACCCGACGTCTGGAGCTTGGTCTCCCCCGCATCCCGTCCGAGGTTCCAAAGCGCGATTTGCATTTTCCAGTCTCCGTGTCGTTCAAGCTTTCAGCCACAAGCCAAGCAAGAACTCCGAAGGAGTTAAGCAGACGCAGTAATATAGAGATGAACACGGTCAAGCAACCTGCCAAGATATTGGGCCAGATTTTTATAGACCAAAAATATATATGACATACTAGCCACAGGTCATTGTTTCTTTCGTCCTTCACCGAGGAACGAGCATTGGGGAAACGAGCAGACAATTCACAAGTTACGCCGAGCTCCATGAGTCGGAGGGAGAGGAGGCTCTCGTTGGATCGAGCGATGTCTCGGAGAGGCCAACCTAAGGACGTGGAGGGTGAGTCTGAGTGAGCGCGACGCGACGTAAGCCGAAGCGACTGCTCGTTGGATGTCGGCCTCACCCGGCAGAACCACGAATGAACCGCCCAGATTGAGGTCGCCATGCTCCATTCAGCCGGCCGTGAGTCAGCCACCGAGCACTAAGTACGACGATTTTGGTTTTGGAAAGGAGGATCATATTCATATAGCAAGCAAGCGGCTGTGCCACTGATATATACCTAGTCGTAGTGCGCATTGGACACAAAGTACGGTTATGCAGGGCATCTAGACACGTTCTTGCGGCCTTCCAGACAATCTGGAGTTGGCGCAATGCGTTGTAGATGCCTACGCCCCATCGCCTCTGCTCAAGTCGCTCGAATTCTTCGTGAGCGATCAGGATACAATCGCGCGGGCTAACGTGATCGATTTCGTGGAGCTGGTCGGAGGACACACGTTGCAACGTTGCAACGGCTGCGACTAAAGGTACCCAATCTGCGTGATGAAGAAATCCGCGGAGTGCTCAATGCGTGTCCCAACCTCGCCGTATCAGAGGTGACGTTGGAGTCAATGGAGTCTCTTGCCAATGGCCATGCCTCGGGTGTATCCTTGCGGTCGCTCGAGATCACGCAGGCTCAGGTTCCTGGCCAGGCTTTTGCCGATTATCTCGCCATGACGCTGCGTCGGAAGGCCCCGATGAAGACACAGGCAGCCGGCTGCTAGGTCTACGTCTAGGTCCAGTCAGCGATACGGTGCTCGTGCACCTTGAGTCTCTTGTGGGGAACTCTCCGCCCCTGTACCTTGATTACACGATTACAAAACCGATGCAGCCGTGCTTCACGCGTCTGGCGAGGCAGCAGCACGGCAAAGTCACGGGGAGAATGCGGAGGCCACTCGCAGCGTCAAGAATGATGGCGTTTCTCGTCTGTATGCATCACCGAGCAATGAATAGCCCAGATTTTAACCTGACGGACGAGATTAAGGGTGCGTCGTCGCCTACACCTCGATGCCTCAC
Source organism: Pythium aristosporum (assembly GCA_023337755.1). Classification (NCBI taxonomy): domain Eukaryota; phylum Oomycota; class Peronosporomycetes; order Pythiales; family Pythiaceae; genus Pythium; species Pythium aristosporum. The sequence continues at coordinate 4,007 of JAADXL010000549.1, read as the reverse complement.
ACGAGAACAGTACTCTGTGGCGAAGTGGACGATCACTTCGAGTGAGTTTGTGGTGGCCTCTGACTCCATAATCTTGCGTTGCTCAGTCTTAGATAAGCATCTCGTAGTGTAGTGCTCAGCACTAGCTCATTCACACAGGGACCACACAGAGCGAAATGAGGCACAAATAGTAGGAAACAACCTACGTCTGCTGACCAGCACCATGTATTACACAATATTCGTGTTGCCTTGGCCCGAAAGCGATGGGCTAGGTTGCTTACAATACCTTCACAACGACCTTGCCGACTGCACGGCGCGACTGAACGCGGGCGATGCCCTCCACCAGCTTCTCAAACGGCACAACCGAGTCCACAACCGGCTTGACCTTACCAGACTCGATCAGTGCACCAATCTTGACAAGATCTTCACCCGACGACTTGCAGAACATGTACACCTGCGAGGCACCGATGGGCGACTCGATGGGAGTCGGGATCGCAAGCAGCGAGACGTAGCGACCACCGTGCTTGAGCACAACCTGTGCGTCCGTGTTCCACGACGCGGGTTCCATGCCGCAGTCGTAGATGAGATCGATCGAGTGCTTCTCGAGCACGTCGACCCACTTTTGCGAGTGGTAATCGATGGTCTGATCGGCGCCAATCGACTTGACAAACTCCGAGTTCTTGGCCGATGTCGTGGCAATGACGTAGGCGCCAACAGACTTGGCGAATTGGATGGCGTAGAGGCCACACGAGCTGCTGCCACCGAGCACGAGCACGCGTTGGCCGGCCTGGAGGTTGGCGTGCTGGAACAGCCCCTGGTACGACGTGAGTGCAACCAATGGCACACTTGCGGCCTCGTCATCGGTGATGTTCGAGGGCTTGGGCGCGACGAACTTGGCCTCAATGTCGACGTACTCGGCAACCGTGCCAAAGTTGGGGTTCTCGGCACGCGAGTACACTTGGTCGCCAACCTTGAACTCGGTCACGCCCTCGCCAACTTCAGCGACAACGCCCGACGCGTCAAATCCGATCTTGTACGGCTTCTCCGCGCTGGGCTTGCCACCTGTGAGGAACTCTCCCCACATTTCAACCACGAGGTAGTCGATCGGGTTGATGGATGCGCTGTGGACCTTGATGCGCACCGAGCCAGCGGCAAGCGGACCCGCGGGCACCTGCGCGATCTTGAGCACATCGGCGCACTTGCCGTACTGTTCGTAGACAAAGGCCTTGTACGTGGCGGGGACGGTCGACATCGTGGAGTAGAGATGGAGCTTGTGCTGTAGCGCTGAAGATTTCGAGAATGAAGCGATTGATGCTTGGCCGATCCCTTGGGCTTCCTGTCGTTGGAGCTGATGAGACTTCAACGGCTTGCACGAAAAGATCCCGTTTATCTTTGATGGTGAGGAAAGAAGATGAGACAGATTCGACGGTTTACATCATCGAAACTGAGGAAGTCAGGTCAAGTTGCAATTGTGACCAATCACAGGCAGCGGAGACGTGAAGCCTGTTCACAAGAATGGTAGATTCCACTGCCACTTCTACTCAGTTATCTTCAGTGCACGGCAGAGCAAAGGCACACAGCGCTCAGCTGGTGCCTGGGACTCCATCGTCCTCCCGGGAAGGCTCCAGGCTGGTACTTTCCACAGGATCCATTGTCTCTGCCGCAGCCGCATAAGATCGCCCAAGCAGCCACGAGGTTAAAAACCGCGATGAGCCAGATCTCCTTGCCTCTCTGTCACAACAGCGTATTTCAATACGTAGCATCCAGTGAACAGGCCGATGATGATGAAAACGTTGTGTCAACACGCAACCGTTGGATTCCACAGCGTCTGGTTCTCATCTGATGAGGTCATCACCATTGATGAGTTCCGTGCCTTCGTCACTGACGGGACCGGTAATCATTGGATGATAGTTAAAATCTATGGAATATTGATTGGATAAAAGAGACTTCAATATCAAATAAAGGGCTCTCGGTCTCACCTGACACTCCTCCCCCTTCAGGAGCTCACTTCCCAATCCGCCGTCTCACGCACAAGTCTCCCCCCTCCCCCCAAGATCCAACCAAGATGTCCACTGTCCCCGCCACGTACAAGGCCTTTGTCTACGAGCAGTACGGCAAGCCCGCCGATGTGCTCAAGATCGCGCAGGTGCCTGCGGGTCCGCTCGCCGCTGGCTCGGTGCGCATTAAGGTCCACAGCGCGTCCATCAACCCGATCGACTACAAGCTCGTTGAGCTCTACGGCGAGTACCTCACGGGCGGCAAGCCCAGCGCTGAGAAGCCGTACAAGATCGGCTTCGACGCTGCGGGCGTTGTCGCCGAGGTTGGCGAGGGTGTGACCGAGTTCAAGGTCGGCGACGAAGTGTACTCGCGCGCCGAGAACCCCAACTTCGGCACGATCGCCGAGTACGTCGACATTGAGGCCAAGTTCGTCGCGCCCAAGCCCAACAACCTCGATTACGACCAGGCCGCGAGTGTGCCGCTCGCCGCGCTCACGTCGTACCAGGGACTCTTTGAGCACGCCACCCTGCAGGCCGGCCAGCGTGTGCTGATCCTTGGCGGTAGCAGCTCGACCGGTATTTTCGCCGTGCAGTTTGCCAAGGCCGTTGGTGCCCACGTCATCGCCACGTCGTCGGCCAAGAACTCGGAGTTTGTCAAGTCGATCGGCGCCGACGAGGCCATTGACTACCACTCGCAGAAGTGGGTCGACGTGATTGAGAAGAACTCGATCGATCTCATCTACGACTGCGGATTTGAGCCTGCTTCGTGGAACACGGACGCGCAGGTCGTGCTTAAGCAGGGCGGTCGCTTCGTGTCGTTGGGAATGACGCCAACGCCTATCGAGTCGCCCATTGGCGCCACGCGCAAGGACATGTTCTGCCACTCGTCCGGTGCGGACCTTGTCAAGATTGGCGAACTCATTGAGGCGGGCAAGGTCAAGACGGTCGTGGACACGGTCGTTCCGTTCGAGAAGCTCTTGGATGGCATTGCGCGCGTCCAGTCGTTGCGCGCTGTCGGCAAAGTCGTCGTCAAGGTGCTTTAGGATTGCGATTCCGATGACTGCGTAATGCGTGCAGGGACCTCAAAGAACGATAGATGGCCAGTTGTAGTACGTAGCAGTACTCCAGTTCAAAGCCGTACTACTAGTCAATGTCAAGCCTTGTTTACTCCGTGCGATGGTGCCGTGACCGGTTTATAAACGATTTACCATTCGCTTGAGGGAGGCTAGTGTCTCACGCCAGCCAGCACTTTGTCGAGCATTGAGTCACGTTCACAGTATCCCCCCCCCACAGAGTGGGGGACGCAACCGGACGAGAGTGCCCTGTGAAAGACATCGACAAAGAGGCGTTGTAAGGAACTCATTCAGTGATCTGAGCCACAACGTACATCGAGTTCCCCACAGCTCCTCTTTACAACTGGTGATTGGAATGCGGCATCATCTTCCGCCGTCACGGATGACGCCAAGCACGATGTTGAAGCCATTGTACTAGTCGAGTCGTCCGCGGGCAATGATACCTTATTTTTTACATAACCTGTTACAGATTATATCAAATTTTAAAGTAGAGTATTAAAAAAGCACATCATCATTCACATCATCTGTGATACACTGTTAGAAAGAAGAATTATCATGGTGTCACATTGTACAGGGTTGACTGTATGATTCGCCTCTTTCTCCAAGGGCAATCAGGGGTGTCCCGGCCTTGTTTGCAAAAAAATGGATCTGGACGACGTCCAGAGCCATTTTTTGCAACCAGTCCAAAACCCCAACGCCTTTCCGAACTATTGATTGGTTGATATCATCAATTAAATGCGTGATGATTAGCTGAAATTGTGACCAGTTCCGACTTCAACATGAGGGGCTGTTGTCACTCTAGGCGGCGACCATTATCCCCACTCTCCACCAATTGCTTCCTCATTCCCCAACTCTCCATCGCGCTCACAAACCTCCTGTCAACACGAATCCCAAGATGTCTCCCATCCCCACCACGTACAAGGCCTATGTCTACGAGCAGTACGGCAAGTGCGCCGAT
>JAADXL010000548.1:0-22821 GCA_023337755.1 Pythium aristosporum | reverse complement strand
TACACACAGATTCCAACTTTCCAACAAAACCAACATACAACAATGCAGCAACCGGCAAACAGATCCAACAACTCGGAAATTACCGTGCGCGTCGAGGTTCAGTACAATGCGCCCGAGCATGCGCTCGTGCGCGATATGCTGCGCATGTTCCGAACGCCCGTGTGGGTGCGCTTCATGGTGCGCTACATCTCGCCCCATCTCAAGAACTGCGCGCCCACGAGCAAGGACGTGGTCGACTCGCTCGCCCAGTGGCGCAAGCACGAGACCACCGCGAGCTGCGTTATCTGCATGAACCCGGCGCGCGACCCGATTGAGCTGCCGTGCGGCCACAGCTTCCACGAAGGCTGCATCCACGAGTGGCTCGATGCGCAGCACGTGCCCGACCTGTCGCCACCAATTGCCCAAGGCGTTTTCCGGCTGCTACGCCGTGCGCACGCTCAATTCTGCTCTGCTCCTCCAGGACGACCAGCGCCACATGCCCAAGAGCGCGATTCTGAATTGCAAGGTCGGCCACGAGCCCGTGCGCGCGATCGTCAACGTCACGCTCGGCCAAGTTTCGGGGGAGAGCAAGCGGCAGCAATTTCCCTGTGTCCTCAACGCGCTCATGGCCTTTGCCAACGGCGAAGTGTTCAACGAGTCGGAAACGGACAAGCTCGAGACCGCAGAACAGCAGCCACTAGCGGGCGTGCGCCGACGGCGCTGCGAGGATAAGCCGTCCTGCGTTGCACCAGCCACTCCCAGTACTCCTAGCAGCGTGGTGCCACTGCGGACCAAGCGCGCGCGTGTGTAAAAATCTCCATAATTTCAATCCATCCTAAGTATTCCCCCCAACCTGTAGTACAATATTGCGCCCCTGGGCATCTCCCCACATTGAGCTCTTCATTTCCCTCCAACGCCTCATGGGGCGAAGCGTTATCACAGTATCGGTGTCCTACCTACCTCAGGGAAATACTACTACGTAGTATCTGTTGGAATCCAACGGCCCAACAAAGAAGGAAGTATCTCAGCCTTCATGCATCAGGCATGACGGCCTCATGCGGGCGTGCGTGTCCCTCCGGTCGCCATGCTGAGACTCTCATCCAGCCCAGGACCCACGCCGACGAAATCAAGCGCCTGCGGTCTAGTTTTATCCAATCAGAGTAGGAGGATGTCGGAATGATGGTAGCTTCTCATTGGCGCTGAGCGAACCCCATCAGCTGACTTGACACAAAGTCGACCACTGTGGCCGCCAAAGACGAAGCATAAACGCGGTACAGAGGGACAGGCGAGGGATCAGACGCAACGATTGTTCGCGGGGATCGGTTGCTGGACGATCTGGACAGAAAATGCTCCAGGCTCGTCCAGAGTGCGGGAGCAGTTTCCCGGCCTTTTCGCCTGCGCGCGCTGGCCTCCGGAACACCGGACCTGCGTCCACATTGTGACACAGGACCCACAAGTGTCAAACGGCATGATTCGCAACTTACGACGCTAGAGAGGCTTGGAGGGATGGTAGGGTAGAACTTGGTCCAAGGAGCCTGCTCTGTGGCCGTTGGTGTGTGTACATGTACCGCAGTGTCCAGTACGGAAAAGGGCCCAAAAGCCTCTGGCAAAGGAGAGGCATGATCCGCTTCTCTGAACTCTGGAGATTCTGGAATCCGGAGAGAGAGCCATGGTGTGATTGCAGACCCGACTTCTCGACCGTGGCTGCCTTCCGTGTCAGTACAGTGTACAGTACGACGAGCGAGTGTTGCAAATGGAATGCAGACAGACATTGTATGTACTTGGGCTCTTCAACTGAGATCGGTTCAGTAACCATCAAAGTCTGGACTCACGACCCGGTTGGAATCCAATTTGGAATACTGTGTTTCCGGCGTAATTGCAAATCGGTTCCCTACGGGAAAGGCGCACCAGATCGCTTTATACGGGTCAGCCGAAAAATTCTGTAATGATATAACACCAAGTTGGGAATGGTCGAGTTATCTGAGGAAGGAAATAGCTGAGCATAGTATCACGTCTTCGGAAGAGAATTCCTCGGGCTGGTTGCAACCGAGAAACTAGCTGAGCATTTCAGCGTCTTCAGCCGCGATCCCGCTAGATCCATGCGTTCTGGCTGGCGTCGCCAACCCAAAGTCGCTCAAAGGAGGTTACTCGAGGGTACTCGCCATCATAGAGACATGATAACTCAAAACAATACAAATGAGGCTCCTTTCAGACGTCAAACGGGGCAGGAGGATGGGCATATTAATTCTCAACTTCTGCAATTACGCCGGAAACACAGTACTGTACAGTGCAGGCCTTCGTGTACGACATAGCCAAACAGTGCACAAGCGATCACCGCAGCTCTGCACATACAGTAACCTGCGCGCCGTGGTTTCAGTTGCTCGCTTTGTTTGGCACAGAGGCAGTGCAATTGTTGTGACAGCCGAAGTTGAGGACTGACTGATGGCACCCACGTCAGTTCTCAACTCGGTACAGTAACGTAACTGAACCCGCCATTTACCCAGAAGTGGTGGAGCATCAGACCTACTACGTAAGCAGTGCTATTGCTGTACATGCAGTATTGGCACACTTGGGGCGAGAGCGTACCTGCAGCACACTCCTTTCCGCCTTCGTGCATCGCAAATATTTCGTTTTGGTATTGGCCCCCGCCGGTTGTCAAAGAACGGGACCAGAATCCAGATGCAGGCTTCCAATCGGGGATTTTCTTCGCGATGCAACCAGGTCACAGCGAACCATCCAGTGGGCTTGAAAACACTCACAACCTACTGGAGTAGAAATTACTGTAAAAATACTGAGCGCTGAGCCTGCCATTCATTTGGGTGGCGCGTACGAGCCACTTCGGCGCACAACGGTGAAGTGAGCCCCAAAATTTCGACCGTGAATTCTTTCACTGGCTAGCCACCGGCGCCGATGTCTCCAGCACAGTACGTGTAGCTGTTCACTCAATGTATGAATGACCACACACAGGAGGTTGCGGTTGACTGGTGCAGTACAGGATTGTCTGACGGCTCATCAATAGTGTGCTGATATATCTTTTCTTCCTGTTGGCATATAGCATTAATTAACATATCCAATAACTTCATGGAACGTATATACGTTATCCAACATAAATCACCTTTGACCACTCGTCGACGAGTAATCTGTGGCGATCCGGTCGGAACAATCGATTGCAATGGGGCTGTCCGCTGAACGTTTTGGTGGAGACATTTAACTTTAGAGTTGGTTTTTGCGGGCATAAGTGGACAGTGACACCATATCTATGACTGGATGCTAGATTGCAGTATAACTTGCAGCTGTGGGGAAAATCTTGCTGATTCCGTCACCCGCAATGGAAGGCAGATTGTACATCTTCTGAACCGACACGAAGGTACTCGATCATTCTATGTTCATCTACGGAACCGACGCGAAGCTGTCGGATCATTTTATGTGGTGCAGCGAGAAGCTGAGTTTTTTTTCTGCGGTTCCGTACCACTATGCGAATCACTTTCTTCAAGGGCCACGCGCTGTTCTGTACGGTATTTATGGCCAAGATCACATCTCTTCTCATGGTCCCAAGACGCTTGGGCTGTGTGACTCGACAGAGTCAACAGCGCACTCACTTTCGAATTCTCTTCACCTCCGAATACCCGCACCGTCGACCTACAGTACTATCAGCAATTGAACCACATAGCGATGGCTCGGGGCTCGTACATTTCAGACGCAGCTACTGCTGCAATGGCCGACACAAGATGCAAGTACGCGAGCAAGCCCTGCTCGAATGAGCGGTCGATTAAGGACGACGGGTCCCTCCACCGGCTGTGCACAATGCACCGCGAGAAGGCCAAACACGCGCAGCGACGCTGGCACGCGCGCCGACGCAACTCTGCCAGACAACACCGCAAGGCCGAGGATGATGATAGCAGAGATACCTCGTCTCGACGAAAGCGCCGGCGCATTGAGCCCCTCGATCCCGCCGACTGCGACTCTCCAAATACGAGATCAGAAAGCCAGCTCGATGTGGAAGTCGTTCGAATGGATTCTCCTGCCTCCGTGGGCTACGACTTTCGATCAACTGCGGCGACGTTTATGCCGCTTGATGCCATCGACTTGAAAGGCTCCACGGGCCATGCAGAGGACCACATGTGTTTGCAACTTGATGACTTTTTCGAAGGCCTGATCGACTGGTATCCACCCCAAGCATACATTTTCTAGGCCGTTATGATCGGGCGATTCGCCATGGACTTCCGTGTCTGTATTGATATAAACGGATATGCGCATTCGAATATTATTTGCCTCGCACACTCTCCCGCTGGTCCTGCAGCACTTCGCAAGGGCACTGGGCAAGTATTGCTGACGTATTTCGGCGCATTACCGGTGGGCGATTCCGAGTGCCGCCCAACGCGCCAGGTTCCTGTCGGCCCAACCCGTAACTTCATGCCAGCTAGTCTTCATTGAGACGATCGGTGGTCCATCGTCCCTGCTCAAATCGCAAACCGCACATGGTTATCTACCTACATACTGGGAGTGCGCGTACAACTCCATCGGTCACTGAAGTGCGCTCGTCTGAGAAATCAAAGCCTTTGTGTAATCATATATTATATGGTTCAGATCATTCAGATTCGTCGTCTCAAGCGCTTCCTAAGTTAATTAAAAGTAGTAATCGCGATACGCTTCGCGGGAAGTCAGACGTGTGACATTTTGTGTGTCATGAGCGTAAATGAACTCTTCCGTCATGGCGATGCTTTTTCGTACCACTGATGGTGCTGCAGCCCTCTGATGGCCGCCCTAGTGTTCCTCGCCCGCGCGTGCAAACGCCTTGATGCATCCTACGCCTGTTTGGTGGCGCCTAGCCGACGGTGTGCGAGTCAGCACCATGTGCGTGCCTTCAACACGATCGCGCCGCCGACGTCGCGATGGGCACACACGCAAGTGTTCAAGCATACCATCATACCATTAGGTGGCATACGGTCACGATCGAGCTGTTTTACCAAGGAGCTTTCGGCAAGTCCCGCTCGCGGAATAGCCGGGGTTGACGAGGCAACGCCTCGGCTGTCGGAAACGTAGAACGCACACTATTAGATCGCAACATTCATTCGTTCATGCCCAGCGAGCTGACGGATACAGCTGGCGGCTGCATCCATGGCTGAATTGGCTAGAGGATCCGCGACTTTGTTGTGGGCGTCACCTGACGCGTCCTCAGCCACACACCGAGTTGGTGGTCAACCTGCTGTGCTTCCGCATAAAGCAGAGGCGTTGGTTCTTCGAGGGAGCATAGTCACGTTGACGAAGGACGAGCGCTGCCCCCGATTTACCGGTGGAGTCGTGCAGCTCGCAGTCTTGTGAGCAGGCCGTGGCACTCCGCTTGGCTCTTGTGGGGGCGGCTCATGGCTGCGCTACAGATACCGTAGCCGCACCGACAGGGTTTTCGAGTCTAATAACGCTGGCGCGTGAGTCGCCAGGCCCTCGAAGAAGAGAGCATTGGGGTGTATGGTCTCCAAGCATGGCCTCCAGTTCGCGGAGATGTCGTATGTGCATGGGACGCACACAAGGGTCCGTAGAATAGCGAAGGGTGACGGTGCCAAGAACCTGGGCGGTCGATCAGGCGCGCTCGCGGCCGAAGAAGATGCTGCGCCATCGAAGAATGAAATCAACTACATCCATCACCACTTGCATCCCGGCGGCTTGTAGGATGACGCACACGAGCGTTGTTCATGAGAGGTCACCAAAGCACGCCCACCTGGTGAGCCCGGAGTGAAGGGTTGGTAGTGGTCAGTAGGTTCTGTATTATAACCAGCAGTGTACATACTTCATGCAATTCATTCGGTGAGAAAGCCCGACACAAGTGGGTTCATGACGACCTCATGGTCCATCATCACGGGTGTCTCATCCAGACCCATAATCAGCTCGTCGAGTAGCGCGAGGTCTTCGGCGCTCAGTCGATCGTGGTGAGCGAAGTATGGACCGCATGTGCCCTGCGCAGCGTTGGAAAACCAGCCGAAGCTAAGAGCACTTTCCACGGACGGCGGCGAGGCTGGTACAAAGACATCGCCAGCCATGGGCTCGGCCTCGTGCTTGATCATGTTTCGCTGGCGGCGGGGGAGCGGAGCACTTCCACCATTCGCTTGACTCGCACGGCGGCGGCGCTTGGTGCGCGCCGAGACCTCGTTGGTCGACTTGACGGTGGGACCGGCTCGCTGACGCGAGTGCCAGCGGCGCTGAGCGTCATTCGCACGCATGCGATGGTACGCGCAGAGTCGGTGGAGCTCGCCGTTGTCCTTGAAAGTGCGCACTTTGTCGCAGGGCTTGCTCGCGTACAGGCAGCGCAATGCGTCCATGGTGGGTGGAAAAAGGAGGATTGGTGTAGGTGTGTGGCACTGGTGGTAAATTGTGGAATGAGACTCGGTAATGAGAAGACGAATCCCCATTCTCTTCTTCGGCAGCCGCGAGGAAAGTCCATTGGCGTGGTTCAGTCTGAATAAACTCCGTCTTTGTACGAAGTATAGTCTGGTACATACGTATGCTAAGGAACTTCCGTTGATCGGTACGATAATCCGTTTGACAGTCGAGCGGATTTTATCCGATCGGAAACGTTATTGTGACCACCAACACATGCGTAAGACTTTCGCAGCGTCCAGATGGCATGGGTACAGGAACAAGGTGTACAGGATGAACCACTGTGTTCAGATCGAGGCACTGGCTGCCAACGCCACCCGCCAATGCCGTCACTTGTGTGACGACTCCTCGTTGCAGGACGTACTTCGCCGTCGCCAAACACAGCAAATATTACAATACTGGAAGTACGGTACGTACACCGCAATAAACATGGGGATTCTCCATTGGCAAGTGGTTGTGCACCGGGTTGCATTTTGCACCTAGTATTCTGATGGCGATCCGAAGCCGAATAACCCAGCGATCATTTTACTCAAGGATAAAACCCAACAGCATCCGATCAATCATTCTCTTCAAGCTCATGGTAACAGGATGCTTTGCACTGTATTCAGCAGTCTCTGCAGCCGTCAGCCAGCTAACGTTAGGCGTTGGGACGGCTACGGCAAAGGAATATGAAAAAATCTCGTAGTTGAATTTACAGGGGCGCAATATATACATGCACCGAAGACAGAAAAAATATCAAGAAGGAATCATGTTTGCGTGCCTTGCTCCCCGAGGAATTCCGACGAAGGCAATCTTGATCAGATTCTCGGGTGATGCCAAGCGGAGTCACCTCTCGAGTAGCTGATCAGAAGGTACCGTCTTTGTCGGTTGAACAAGTCCGATGGCTTTTGTTCGTGCCTCGACTTGGTGCATAGAACGCCCACAGATGAAGACGACCTCACTCGACTGTACAGCACCACAGTACGTACACTGGATACAGTGTATCCAACTGTTGGACTGGGCTTGTGAACTGGACACAGTGACTTCACAAGCAATGTGCCTGATGCGTGCTCCTTCTCAATCAAGGAAGAAATCCTTCATCAACAACAGCGTTCGTGCTATGTCCCATGTCGAGGTACAAGATCTACTGTGCTATTACACAGTGTAGACTGCAGTACATGTACTGTATGCCGCTTTGAAGTTCGTAAGCTGTCGACTTCCGGTCAATTCCAGTAAGTCTGACGCACTGACTGAATTTCTAGTGGCTTCAAGTTGCCAACTGCGCGATGGCCCCTATAGCGAGGACAATCCTGCAATTTCTGTACTATCCAGGCGAGTGCGAAAGAAAGTTAGGCTCGGAAATTTTCACCGTGCCAGCGCAGTGCATACCTGTGCTTTGTGGTTATCAGCAGTGGCTTGACTAGATATACACTGTACTCGTACCGGTACTGCAAGAGTAAATATGCCTAGGGTGTCGTGGTTCGTTTGTTTTGATGTTGCCGATGTTGGTCAATCCATACGGTATTTCACCGAGCAACGCCACCCCGAGATGGGAAAGCTTTGCGGCAATGGGAATGCTGGGTGGGTGACCATCCTTGTTGCTGTTGTTGTAGCTGAAGTCCATTGAGCGCAGTTGACGTATCCTATTACTATAGCTGTAACAGCTTCAGAGTGGGTGGCCGCCCTGGCCATAGGTTGGGCGTTGGAGACGGCCACGTCCACCATCTGATTGTAGGCGCGGAGATGCTGTCACGCCGATCATGTCCTCAACTCCTCATGCCTGGAAGTATCCTTGTTGGAGATGAGCCGGGGGTGGACTCCTCCACCCGGTGGAGGGCGCCTTTCGTCGGACTGTTTAGAATGAGGCGGCTATCGCGCAATGGCATCCTCAATGAGGAAGGGGAGTCCTATTTGTTGTCGCCGTGTCTAAGCCACAATCCCACCCTGGACGACTTGGTCTCAGCGTATTTATTGACCTTGGATGCGCTCCAGGTAAGCAAACGCCGCGTACCAGGCATTGCGAGGTCCGTGCCTGTGATGTTGGTGTCAACGAACACAGCTCCTGGTCCTCTGTGGTCGGAGATACCGCGAGCACCCATGAAAGAAGAGGAGTTTGTTGAGACGCCGACGAAGAAGAGTTTGATGGGGTGAGTGACCAGAGCTGAGATCACAGCCTACGGTGACAGAAAATGCCAATCAGTCACTGACAGTGCGGTACTTAGTACCGGTATTGTACACGATAATTCAAACTGAGTGCGATGAGCTTGGGCTTCACATTCGTTTCAACAGTAAATATATTGTATCTTCATCTACAGGCAGTACACTGTCGACTCTGCCGAGTGCTGGTCTGCCAACAGCCACTCGTTTTCAAAAGCAAGGTCCACCGAGGAGAAGCTCAGGGGGCCGAAGTCGGCGTAGATCTTGGACGCATCAAGCTCCCCAATGAAATCGTCCAGCTGTGCGAGCTCATGGTCGCTGATCAGAGCGTCGCTCTCGGTCTGGGCATCGTCGTACAGCGCAGTCATCGAGTTCAGCAAGTGCATGAACTGCGGCGGGTCATGAGGAACCAGTGGCACTCGCATTCGCGCAATATTTCTCTTCGACTGGCCCAGCGCTGTCTTCGAGTAGCGGCGGCGCTTCAGTGTTTTCGCCACGTCCGATTCGCTTGCGTTCTCAGGCTTGGTCGATGGCGCGGACTGACGGCGCTTGCTACGGGCTGACTTGGCTGCGCTCTCCGCGTCGGACGCGGTGGGTGATGCAGTCGGATTGCCCAAGTCCTTTTGGCGCGAGTGCCAACGGCGCTGTGCGTCGTTGGCCTTGACGCGGTGAAAGACGCAGAGCCGGTGGAGCTCGCCGTTGTCCTTGAGCGAGCGAGTGTTCGTGCAGGGCTTGCTGGCGTAGAGGCACTGGGAGTAGGTCTCCATCGTTCTTTTGAGATGGCGGTGGTTGCGATGGAAGAGGCAAATTGCAAAATGTGATGGTGATGGTGCCAACCCAACTGAGCTCGGTCTGTCAGTGTTGGGTGATCAACCCAACTGGGCTCGGTGGTGAAGACACGAAGACACCGTCGCGCCAAATGACTTGATATTGTCCTGTACAGTAGAGGGGACATAGCGCGATCATCAGACTGCGTGAGACTCTCAAATCCACTCCCCAGCCGAGTGGATTTCGGAGCCTGACTGCTCTCTATTCTGTATACAGTACAGTACACTGTCGACTCGGATGATGAGAGAGTGGGAGCCGGCGATCGATCGGAAGTGCAACACTTGGTCTGTGATGAGGCTGCGCATGACTGGTCAGAGACGGGGCTACTGATGGCAGTTTCATGAAATCTACGCAGAATGCACGTGTAAGTTACAGGCGGATCTCCCTATTCTGTACCCATATCCCTCTGTCTCGGTTGCGATTCCCGATGGGAAGGGGAAGAACACACATGTTTGTGCTTCATGTACAGATTGCACTGTACGGTACACTCGTCGCCATTTGGTGTCTAATGCACTGTGTATTTGATACCAAATGTATAGGGGCAGTAATGCTTGCAAATAAAATACCACGCATGCGGAGGCAGAGGACGCCAAACATCTTAATCACACTACATGTATTATAAGCTGCTGATGGTGCTAATAACCACGCATACTTACACTGTATTTGCACGGACAAAGAATTACAAGCCGAAGCCGTTCTGCTCGCTAATGTTTCTCTTTGAAAATACTCTATTGTGGATATCAAAGGAGACGCGATATCAAAGGAGACGCTCTTCTATTGAGGTTGATTTCATTCCTTCCCGATCTACAAGGACCATACAATAGGAACGTCATCAGAGTTGGGATATCAAAGGAAACGCTCTTGTATTAGGGTGAATTTTGTTCCTCGAAGCCGTCTCCTTTGCTATCCACAATAGAGTACATGTCTTTAAAGTACTGTATAGTGACGTACTGTACTCAGTCGTCTTCAAGAGATATATGCATATTCCAGCAACTTCAGACACAATTCGTGAAATTGGATAAATCAGCGTGCGCAGAGTTATGACGTAAATCTCTTCCAAAGACTTTTGAGGTGACGGGAATCCTCTGCGTCCCGGCGATGTGCACATGCGGGTTTCGATGGCCCGTGCCTGCAACATATTCAAGAATGAATTTATTCAATCTTGAATAAATCAACAATCCATAAACCATCGAGTTGATTTATGGCTTTTCGCGTGCGACTGTTCGAAAGAAGAACAGTCGAACTGTAGTACATGTACCTGTGGTAATGCACGGTCCCTCGAGCAAATACAAATGGTGCGGATTACGCCAAACTGAGGCGCTACTGGTACACACTATTACACACACAAAACAGGTTCATGCCTGCCTGTCACGGACAGTACACGTGTTCATCTCCGTGGATGCACCCAATTCAACGTAAGAATTGAGACCGAAGAATTATTGTCTTCTCAGTGATTTGTGTTGGCCAACAGCGGCATGTCGATGTCTCAGCTTTTGGGTCACTTTCCCAAGCTGGGGAAAGTGCTGCTGTGTCGAATTTTGAGTGCGCACCAGGTATCAGGCGTGTCGTGGAGAGGCCGATTCGCCTGCACGAGGACTCAGCCATGGAGAAGGAAACGTTTGTGATTGCGCCGTGTGCTTTTGGTCTTTTGTACCGTCGCGTTTCTCTCTGGTCGCGAACTCTGCGGCGCGGAGCGTTGCACAGCCAAACGAAGATTCGTGACGCAATACCATTTTGTCGACTTAAAGTGTATTACTACACACTTGGCCGGAGCTAAGTAGTACCCGACGCAGCGTCATACCGTCCCGATCGTAACCATTGCAATCAGTCAGTCGCGATCCATAGCACTACTACGTACTCGTCAGCCTGGTTGCATCACGAGCGATTCGTTCTTCCTCCAGTAATGTGCTGCGATAGACACCACACTGCTTTACCCACGATAGTGAGCTCTTAATCATTTGGCGCAGTTCGTACGCGACCTGCAGTCCGTTCGGTCGCTCGCTAGGGTCGAACGCCGTGCAACGCTCCGCAAGCGATCGGATCTCTGATGGGCAAGCATCCGACAGATGCAAGTGGAGCGAGCCGCTCATCAACAACGACGCAAGCGCGGCATCAGCAAGCCGCAGATCCTTTGCGGTCATAGCGGCTTCAAACGGTTGCTTGCGCGTGTCAATCTCGCTCAGGATGACGCCAAGTGAAAAGATGTCGCCCGACTCACCCGATCACCAACTCGCCGAGACGTTTCTTCTGGAGCTTGCGGTGCCGCCAGAAGAGGCCCACGAATAGAGCCAAGATCGAGGCCACGCTAACGTTAACTGGCACGAGCCAGACCCAGCGCTTGCTTGGCTTGACCAATGGCGCGCACACGCTGTATTGGTGAAGCATCACACGGTCGGCCGACCCGCAGTTGCTTGAAAACATATCCTGGTTCATGATGACGACAGGGATCCGCAAAAGAGATGCCAACTGCTCTGCTGTCGGCGCAAACTCGCGGATCGGATTCCGCGTGAGGTTGAGAAGCTGGAGCCTCGTCATTTGGAAAACACTCTCGGGGAAAGCCGTCAAGTTGTTGTCGCCGAGGTGGAGAGTTGAAAGCAGAAACGCATCGCTCACACGGAAGTTCTGGATCACATTTTGGCGGAGGTCGAGATTTAGGAGAGAGGGGAAACGACCACCGAAGCTGCTGAGACGATTCTTACTCAAGTCGCTGGAGAAAATGCGGGACGTCCGTCAGTCGCCAGAAATCTCGAGGCATATCCTCCCACCAGACGAGCAAATACGTACAGATATTGAAGGTTTTGCACAGCGTCGACGGCGTCGAAAGCTTCGAGTTGGCTGTTAACGACCACGAGTCGTGAAAGGTTCTGCATCGCACGAATGTCTTGGGGCATCGTCGTCAGTCTGGAGTCGGACACTCGACTAGTTACGAAAGACAGAAGAGAATATTACCAAGCAGCGTTTCTCGCCAACATCACAACGCCACAACGTACAGTTCCTTGAGGGTCACTGGAAGCGTGTCGGGCTTGATTTCTGCGAATCTTGTATTGGACATGGACATGACTTGGATTGTCGGTGGCAGAGAACCAGGTGCCAAACGTCCGAGCGGATTAAAATCCAAAATGCTGTCGAGCCACGGGTTCTCATATGTGAGGAAAACGCATCCGCCAAACCGCCGGTAAAAGGGTACGTACATCATGTCGACGCGCAGAGTTTTTACGCCCATGGGCACTTCCTCTAGAGCGTTGTCGTTCAGCAGACTGCCATCAGAGAAACAAAGGAAATGCGACTGAGAATGGTGACCTTGTACGTATCCCAAGCAGTGTCGACCAACGAGCTTACAGCGTACGAAGGCTTGTCGGGAGGCTGCTCAGGTTTTCAACGGCCCTTGGATTCTTGCCCATCGATCTGATAGCGCGCCAAAATGTCAGAGTTGAAGGGGCAGTTTCCGTTGCGGAAAGGACGTACAGTGAGGCTAAACTGAAGAGATGCTGAAGCCCTGTCGAGAGGTTGTTGAGCTGACAGTTCTCGAGGTTGAGCTTCTTAAGCGTCTTTGGCAGCCGTGAGAAGTCGGGATTCTGACTGAAGTTGTTGTGCGCAAGCGATAGCTCGGTTATCGCCGTCATGGTCTTGAACACGACTGGAATGTTCGAGAGAGAACAGTTCTCGACACGTAGTATCTGGATGCCCCCTGCTGGGAGCGCAGCTTGCGGGATCTCACGGAGGTTGTTGCCATCCAACGAACTACAGCATTCACATCCACATACTCAATTTAGAAATGGGGTCTGAATCTCACGCCAGTGGTGGCAGCTTGGAATAAAACGTACAGTGTCGTGAGTTCTTGCAGCTTCACCACGTCAACTGGCACAGTTGTGAGCAAGTTCTTCCCTAGAAACAGCCTATGAAGTCCCGATGGGAGCGTGCCTGTCGAAATCGCTTTGATCGCGTTGCCACTGACGTCTCTGCTCACACAGAAAACAATTTTGAATTCACCACAATACACTCAACGTTCCCATCTAACAACGGTGGATAGTAGACCACGCACAGGCTCGTTAAGGTCGACGGTAGTGAATCAGGCTGTACGGACGTGAGTAAGTTGAAGGATACATTCCTAACAGCAGCAAGAGACACTGGGTAAGACCAATGCGACCCATCCACAGGCATATAATGGACGTACAAATCTGTGATCGAACTCGGCAGGGTCTTTGGCTGGAGACTGGAAATGCTGTTGACGGACAGATCGCTGGACATTTCGGTAGAATGTGAGCAGCTCGTTGAGGCGAAACGTACTTCTGAGTCGGTTTCCTGTCTACTGTCACGTACAGACTCTTGAGCGTCGCAAAACTCGCATTCACGAGCGGGAAGACCGTGAGCAACGTATTGCGCAAGTACCTACAGAGCGAGTTCTCATGGTGAGGAATATTGGACGTCCACGCCTATGGCTCCTCGTAATACCCACAGTTCTTGCAGCAACGGGAATGAGAGCGAGCTGCTGCCAGTCACTATATCGGGAAGTCGCAGATTCTCGACGCGCAGAAAAACGATGCGTTGCACGACATGGAAAAAGGAGGGCGGCAGCTCAAACGGCACAAACGTCCCGCGTGGGAGCGCGGGTGAGCCGAGAACAAGATCGACCTCGGCGGTTCCGACGTTATTGGCCGCGTCGTTGCCCGATATAAAGAGAAGCGACGTCCTGTACGGGAAGTCGAGGTTACCTCTCCACTGGCGGACCTGCGACGCGTTGACCGCGAACGATTCCAGGAACGGGTTGTCCAGCACGAGTTTGTTGGTGTTCAGCTCGTCGACGGCGTCGGCCACAGCGTCGTCGGTGTAGACCGTCAGTAGCCAGTTTGTCGAGCCCACGTTTCGCTGGAGGCATTGGAACGCACACGCATCGCTGTGAACGCACTCGCGATGGGTCGCCGAGACGCACTCGGTCGCGTGCGCTTTGGGGAAATAAATGCACATGTCTTGCGAGGAACACGCTGAGGGACACGTCGTCGTGAGCACGGCCGTGCGCTCGCTGCCGAGCGGCGAGTCTGCAGTCGGACAGGAGGCGGTGCCGCTCGCCGCGTGCGCCTGCGTGCAGCGGTCCGCGACCGCCAGCACGAGCCACATGAGCCGTGCGCACCAGCGCATGATGAGGAACTCCAAGTGTGTCGGGAGTGGAGCCACACGAGGTCAACCGCTGATTTCGGAACTTTTTGGGTTCACCACTTCTGATTCCAAGAGTTACGATTGGCTAAAACAGCATCCATATCAGTCTCACCAGGCTGATATTTTCTCCAGCTGTGGCCAAGTGGTGTGGGTAGGATATACAGCATCCTACCCAAACACCAGACTTCTCTCCACTCTCTCTCTTCCTCCCCTCGGTCTTTGCGATGGCCCATACGACGTGGCTGCGCGCGCTGCTCGTTTGCCTCGCGCTCGCGCTCGGAATCACGGTCTCTATTAATAACGGTCACTACCACGACAATCCGCACGGTCCGTTTCGCCATCTCCAGCCAGCCGAGTCCGGCGTGGCGTGCCTGTCCGCGAGCACCGCGATCGCAAATGTCACGAAGCCGTGCTCACGACGGCGTGCCCGTCCGACTGCGGCGCCGACAATCTGTGCGTGTACTACCCTTCGGGGTTTGCACGCGACTGCGCCACGCGCACTTGCTTCCGTGGCGCCGCGTGCGCGTTCGAGTGCCTCCCGAGCACGACGGCGACACTCGGGTGGTTTCTCACGCTCTACAATGACCCGGCCGTGGTCGACGCCGTCAACACGCAGAATTTCCTCAACACGGTGACTAGGCCCGACTACCGATCGGTCGCGATCAACGCCTCGCTCGTCGGCGAATGGATCGGCAAGTTCACGTTCCCAACGGACCAAATGGCGCTGTTTATCACGGGCAACGAACCGGCCAACAACATGCCGATGGATAGTGAGCCACGAATTGAAGACGTGGCGCCGCTACAAAAGGGCGCGGCCGCGTTTCGTCTTGAGAACGTGCCGTTTCCGACGACCGAAGCAAACGAGTCGGCCGCGCTTGCGTTCCCGTCTCTCGATACGCTGTGCGCGCAAGGCTTCTCGTGCTTCATATGATTCACTGTGGGGGGAGTTCGGATTGCGTTTATGCCTTGTGCAGGGTCTTGCGCAACACGATGCTCACGTCGTTTCCGTTCGCGAAAACGTCGTTCTCCGTGCTAGATATGCTGTACGTGGGGTCTCGCGAGATGCGTTTACTAGCGCGCCTCACGTTTTGTTCTCACGTGGTAGAGATTTGTCGGTCAACTTCATTTCAGAGATCGCGCCATCGGCATTCCCCGACTCGATCACTTACCTGTAAGTTGACATGGCGTACCTCCCCGGCGGTCAAATGTTGCAGTTCTTTATTGACTGCGTACTGCCTCTTTCTCTGTAGCAACCTGTCTTTCAACGAGATTTCCCAGCTCGCCAAGGACTCGATTCCCAAGAACCTCACGGTCTTGTACGCTGTCTCCTCACAGCGCGATGCGATTATGAGTAAGGCCACTTACAGGATTCGTGGATGTGCATACGATCAGGGATATTCGGAACAACCCAACGAAAACGATTGCAGCGGGTGTGCTTCCTCCCGGGCTCCAGCAGCTCTTCGTCACGGATAACCGGCTTACGAAGGTTCCCGCCGACGTCTCTGGGATGCAAGGCCTCATCACACTGTTCGTACTCATGGTTTGGTTCATACCGAGCCGTTTTACCTGAATGTTCTTCTGCAATACTAGATACCTGGATTCCAACGCCCTTCAAGAGATCCCCGACAACGTGATTCCGCCAGGCCGCCTCGCAACCCTGAACCTGGAGAACTGTTCGCTCACGGCAGTACCAAAAGCTCTCAAGTCGATGACGCGATTGAAAAAGCTATGGATGGATCGGAATGACTTCAGCCGCGATCCGGATTTCTCGGTGCTCCCGCATTCACTCACTACTCTCGGGCTGAACCACTGCAACCTCCAGAAGCTGCCCATCGAGTTGAAGAACTTGTCAAGCTTGAACGTCCTGTAAGTGAATATCTGTTGCTCATGCTGTGTTGGGGGCTGGAATAGTCTCATGTGAATTTGTGTTTGTGTGCACGACTCAGAGACCTCGAATATAATCCGAAAATCGTGGCTGACCTGAGCGCACTCCCAGTGAAGCTGCAAGTCCTGTAAGACCGTCCAACTGCCCTCTGCAGGTGGCCCATACCAGAGCCTAACGTTTCCTTTTCTTGGGTTGAGCAGGTACCTAGGTGGAAATGCGCTCGATGTCGTTCCTCCTGAAATCAAGCGCATCGGCCTCGACACGCTGTACGTCCCGTCCCTCGATTGGTGAAACGCCTTGCTGAATAAACCTTATGTGTCGACAAACTCGCAGTTTTCTAAACAACAACCCGCTCAGCCAGTTCCAGCCAGGTTCGCTGCCAGCAACGCTTAACCTCGTCATGTTTACGAACACCACCTTTCTCACACTGCCAAGCGGATCACTGCCGCAGAACCTTGGACAACTGTGCGTGCGTGTTGGGGAGCTTTGACTGGACCTGGGACGATTACTCACGACCGTTTGTATGGTGCTCCCGACGCAGCGCCATTATCGACTCGGCGTTGGAGGAATTGCCGACGGATCTTCGTACAATGCAGCAGCTGACGAATTTGGAGTTGTCAAGCTGCCGTCTCACCGCCTTCGACGAAGGGGACGCATTTCGCAATCTTGATCTCCTGTAAGTTTTAGGATTTTCATCGTTGGGCTCAAACGTAGTTCTGACACTGACCCTGCACGATCTTTCCCCCCTCTCCAGTGCCCTCAACCAAAACCGCCCCACGAGCTTCAGCGGCAGCTAGCCGACGCTGACTCAATTAACTCTGCAAGATAATGCTCTCGCGTCGTTTCGCATCAGCAACGCCTCGGCGCTGCGCTCGCTCGATCTCAGTCAAAACAACCTCACGACGTTTCCCGACAGCGTCTTCCAACTGCCCAAGCTGCAAGTGCTCAACCTGGCGGGGAATCCGATCCGCAACTTTTTGCCCTCGACAGATCAAGTTGAGTTTCTCGGACGGATTCCGTCCTTGACGCTCGAGCAAGGCATGTTTGCGACCGAGTGTGAGCGAGCTGACCGCGTAGCGTTGAACGGATACGCTGTTTGCACGCAGACCAGCACAAAACACGGTGCGAACAAGAGCTGGATGTGGCTCGTGCCACTCAATGTCGGTCTCGCATTGGTCCTGGCGCTGTCAATATTTACGTTCTGGCGCCGGCGTAAAGTGCAAAGGCAGCGCCTCGATGATTTGGCCGTGGAAGCCGCTAGCCTTGAGAAACTGCAACGCAACCAGTCGACAGTCTCGATTTGGACCGACGCTGTACTAATAAAGCACCGACTGGACGAGGATCTCGTGAAACGCGAACGCTTGCTGGGAAGAGGCATGTTTGGCGAGGTATGGCTCGCCACGTACAAGCAGGACAAGGTCGCGGTGAAACAGCTCAGGCGGAATGAATCCCACGGTAGCCGTGACGTCAACCGTGAGACGATCAACGACTTTGTGCGCGAGATCAAGCTCTTGTCGACGCTCACGCACGCGAATGTCGTGCAGTTTATCGGAGTCGTGTGGACCAAGGAGAGCGACCTTGGGATGGTCACAGAGTACATGAATGGAGGTGACCTGCGAGCTTACCTCGACAGCAAGCCCAAGCACGGCAGCGGCGGCTGGACGACTCCAATGGTGCGAGTCGCGCTACAAATCACCGAGGCGATTGGGTATTTGCACTCGCTCGCACCAGTCGTGATCCACCGTGATCTCAAGTCCCGGAACGTGTTGCTAGACACGACCATGCGCGCCAAGTTGAGCGACTTTGGCGTCTCTCGGTACAAGCTGGATGACAGGACGATGACGACCGGTGTGGCACGGTCCGGTGGGTGGCACCAGAGGTGCTGGCCGGTCAGCAGTACGATGAGTCAGTCGACGTGTATTCGCTAGGCGTCATTTTAAGCGAAGTCAACACGCACACACTACCGTTCGACGACCGGAGCGACGACGGAGGCCAAGAGCCGCTGACGGATTCGGCGATCGCGGGCATGATTGTGACGGGTGCGTTAAAGGTGACAGTGACGCAGTCGTGTCCGTCTTCGATCCGATCCTTAGTGCAGCGAAGTACGGCGTTCAAGCCTCAGCAGCGACCCTCAGTCTTCCAAGTCGCGGACGAATTGCGTGCGGTACTTGACTACAGCACAAGCCGCGGTGGCGTGCCGTGCAGCTGATATTACGTTTTAGGTGTGCTTCCACTTCAACCGAAGAAATCGACAACATTATCCCGGAAACTTCACTGAAGATTTATCACTGCGTGGGAATAGTTGTACAAAGATCTCCCCAGCGTGTCACTCTCAAGGATGACGTGCTGTTCACTAGGATGTAACGCTATATACTACACTGTGTCTCGTAGTGGCTCGTCTCCGTTTGGCGTCGCCGATGCTGCCTAAGATGAAAAAACTTCATCTGATCTCGGACAGACACGACTCGGATAAGCTTAACGACAGCGTGCCGCTCAACATAAGTACTGACCGACGATTCCAGCCCGTGTCATTCTTCTCCTTTTCCTGAAGGAGGCTTCGTGCCTGCAAAGAAATCGGAGACTCTCGCCCGTTGCCCTCGCGAGTGATCTTCCTGGCGACAAATAAAGGCGTCCCGCGCACTTTTTCTCAGGTTTGATCACATCCTGTGGCAGGGCGAAAGCGTCAAGACGACAGTGCCTCTGGGCCATATCAACACTCTTTTCCTTCATTCCTGTGGATTTTAAGTAGCAGAGGGGCCGTCTCGGGATGGTGTGTTTTGTTCGACTGGATATCGCAGCCATGCAAAGCGAAACGTGTAGTCGCACCCTAGACGCCATGCATTCGCTTTTAAAGGAGAGAAACACACACACACCAACTGCTGATTTCACCCACGTACCGAAATGCTCGAGTGATACTTGTGTCGAGATCAAGACCCACATCGTCAGCTGCGCCTGCACAAGCGCCGCGTGCTTGCGCAATGTGAACGCCAGCAATCGCAGCGTGGAAATACCCAGGAGCCGGTCGAGCAGCATGCAAAGCACGGCGAGCGAGAGAAACTCCAGAGCGGCGTACTGCAGCACGTGACCTACCGTCTCGGTTAACTGATCGTGCGAGAGCGTTCTCACTGCAGGGTAATAGGCGCGATTGGGCAGGTAGAACATGGCCGTCAGGTAAATTGCTGCGCATGACAAGCGAGGGTGAGTGGATCATTGTA
Source organism: Pythium aristosporum (assembly GCA_023337755.1). Taxonomy (NCBI): domain Eukaryota; phylum Oomycota; class Peronosporomycetes; order Pythiales; family Pythiaceae; genus Pythium; species Pythium aristosporum. The sequence goes on along the minus strand of JAADXL010000548.1, from coordinate 3,252 downwards.
AACAGATGAAAAAGCCGCTTTGGCTCATCACATCACACCGTAGATTGCGGCAACGACCACCTCGATGAATTCAATGAGCACGTAGAACTCGACCATGTGGAGAAGTTTGAGCGTGAACCGGACGTAGTCGACTTCTGCACGCCTGTTCAACGCGTCGGGGCGTTGTTTGACAACCGGAGGCCTAGCGTTGAGCTCGAGTAGTTTCGGGTCGCTGCACGCGACGCGGACGGCACGATTCGGTGGCCAGAGCACTGACATGCTCGAAAACACTCGCCGTGGAACTTGTCGCTGATGCCGTGGGGATCCGACCGCTGGGTCGGCTCGAATGTCGGGATGGCATTCGAGAAACGAACACGCGATTGAGAGAATGTTGTTCGGACGGTGGGTTTGTAACACAAGAATATTCGCAGAATCGGAAGTTGGGACCTCAAGCCGGAGATGCTCGAGTCGCTTAACGACTGCTCGAACTTCCACGAGTGCGATGATGCTCTGGAAGACGTCGACACTCATGACAGAGACCAATGTCCCACGTGACGCTGCTGACTGCATAGCGCACGAAAGCAAAAGTGCATGGAAAACGTCGATGCTGGTGACCACGTACACGGGTGCTAGGTCCTCACGGCGATAGAGACCACGACTTGCCCAGTTCTTGAACACGAGTTTGAGAGTGGGGAAAGCGAACGAGAAGAGCGTCTGCTGGATCCCGTTCAACTTGCCGAAAATGAAAATCATGACTGGGTACAGCGTCAGCATCACGAACGTGCACATGGAGAACGCCATGAACTGCAGCAAGTCTTGCTGCACTTCAGCGTCGCCACGTATGGCAGTCTTCCACATTGCCCAAAATGAGTCGCACATAAGTGGGTAAAATAGAAGTCCGGCCAACTGGAAGGCGAACGGTGTCGGAAAGCCGATCAAAAGGTGGAAGAAGAGGAAGCAGACCGGCGCGGCAGCAGCGAGAAGTGTCGTAGTGACAATGGCTTGCTGTCTTCGAAGTGGTAACCGCGGCGATGCGTGCCAGAACAGGGCAATTGCGCACGGCGCGATCGCATGGAAAATAGAAAACAGTCGCAGCCAGTAGGTGATCGACTGCTGGTGGATCCCTTTTGTTGGTGGGCGGAGCGGCAGCACGTCGAGCGCGACAGTCGTAAACGCACAGATGACTGGCGTCAGCAAGAGGATGGCGGTCGCATGCACCACGCCTGTCTCGTGCGTGAATGTGCGCAGCTCATCGAGACGTGCTGGTGAGTACTGGCCTTGCAGTTCAATCTGGAGCCCCTCCCACGCTTCAACAGTTCGTCGGAGGAGTGCGAGGAAACGGGACGCAAGGTGCTGTATTGGCTGCATCTCGGAAAGTACACTTCACGTTTCCACGCTTGACGTCGGTTGCTTTGTGCGGAAGTGACAGGTGAGAGGGGTGGAATCGTAAGTGATCTGAGCCGTACCATTTTTAGATGCGCGGGTGAACATTGATCGTGACAGGCAGACTGGCACCACGATAGGACGGTAGATAGGTGCCAAAACACGATGATGATGAACCTGAAGTCTATTACGCGCAATTAATGTACCTAGTTTAGGTGCCAAAACACATCCCAGTTACTCCAGGTTGGAAACTCTAGATTGGACCCTCCGTATCCCGAAGGCTTTGGTTAGCTGCTTGCCCACATAAGAACGGGTCACACCAGTTGTCAATCACTCATAGGTCCGTTCAAGCATATATAATGTCATCTTGCTCCGTTCCGTTCGGCAGAAGGGGGAAGACACCGACAGGTTAAGGCGTCCCATGCTCGACTCGATCATTTGGCTATCTCGTGTTTGTCTTTGTGGTCAGATTCAAATCACTTCCTGTGGCAGGACGAAAGCGGCCAAAATACTAAGACGAAACAGCACCCCTGGGTCATACTCGAGCGCATGCGAGCATGCGTTAGTCTTTCAGCGATAGAGTCTTCCAGCAGCTGACAGTGATTCTCAAAGTGAGTTCCAAGCTGATGTACAGTAGCCGGTCAGCGCCTTGATTCCGCCACAAACCGTCGTCACCCAGGGCCACCGAAAATTTATTGATATTGAAGTACTGTACTAATGCCGCGCGTTGCACGGAGAAGCTCTGGATATTTGGATCCAGTCCAGAATACACTATTCCAGATATTCTGGAGATATTCCAGATATTCTGGAAATCCCTGCAAACCACGACTCCAACCTGGAGTCGTGGTTTGCGGCGTCGAAGGGAGCAAGTTGGCAAATGCCACCGAGTATGCACCTCAATTTGGAGATCGGCACTGCAGACGTTGAAGTACATTTTGGGCGTCATTGGCAATGTGCTCGCAGTCGTCGACTCGGTGATCTTGGCCGTGTATACACGTCTCGATCGGGAACATTGGGTTCATCTTGCTCAGGTCGCCAATGTTATCAATAATTTGGGTTCCAATAACATTATTGACACCGGTCCAATAATGTTATTGGAAAGTAGCCGACGCCAGGGATCACAGAAGGCGGAGAACACAAAGAAAATGCGAGTGATATGTGTACCAGTGCCTCGTGGGGATTGCCCACAGCAGCTCAGCTTGTCGCTGGGGTCACAACCACAACAGCGCTGTTGCATACTACTGTATGAGCATTCGCGTAGCGTGGGCAATGATAATACTGCGCCAAGCATCGGTCGTGATGATGATGATGAGGTATACCAAGTTACGATGGACCTGGGGATCAAGGCTGAAGTGACGGACATGGGGCCACCTGAGGCCGCGAGCCGGGCTGCGAGACCTGGAAGCTCGCCTTTTGATCCATCGCTATGTTTGCCGTCTTTTTGTAGGCTCGCACGTGATACTGCATGCAGCAGTTCCCGTCGGGATAAGCAGCACTTTGCGATTCCCATCTGCCTTGTTCAATCACGCGCTCTCCTTTTTCCTCAAAGCTTATCAAGTCAACCGATATGATGATGAAGTTGGAGTCTATTTAGTTACGTCGAGCTAACTAAGTAGTTATATACGCGAGAATATAAAGAGAGACATATAGAGCGCCGAGCCCTTACGTGGCGGTCTGCCACTGGGCGAAGTCGCCTGGGAGGAGGGTGTCTAGGTTCCGCCATTCGGGGCGGTCAGACGGGTGGAAGGTCTGCAGGCTGCGTTGGCAGTCCATAGCGACATTGGCGGCTGCATCAGCCATCTTATTCCAAGGCCCTGAGGTGGTGTGTCCAGGAGGTCACGCCAATTCGATCGGCGAGGAGTCGGGCTTTGCCGTATAGAGCGAGGAGGC